>JAVSBV010132254.1:0-17357 GCA_033117975.1 Parotocinclus spilosoma
TACAGCGAACTGAGAGGCGAGAAAAATCTGACTTTTTAACTTTTTTTACTTGACTCAAAGGCCCAACTGTGGCAGAATGGCAGTTTCGGGGGGCTTAAATCCTGGACCTTGTGATTCATAGTAAAGTACCATAACTGCAGCGCCAACACAATCTCATGATCCATAATATGACTGAAGTGTAGTGGACCAAACATAAAAGTGAAACTTCATTTTGAAATAACTGTTTTAAGTCAAGTAGGAACTTCTGAAGTAGTAAATTAATTTTATATTACATTGAAAATATAATTCTTAACAATTTTCAAATGGAGTGAGTGTCACCTATTTTGTTTCGTGAAATCTTATTCTTTTCCCAGAGCAACATAAACACATGCCTAAAACAGATTAATTAAGCGCTTCTCATAATATAATATCCTTCATTTTTTATCCAGTCAAATAAAGAAGTATAATTGATTTATTTCCCTAATGTATGACAACTTTACCAAACTTTACTTTGTCAAACAAAAGCTGTATATGTAAGAACTGGACGCACTTCTTGATTTAGTTGTAAGGTAAGAGAGGGGTCATAGATAGTCTTCTACAGATAGTTACAGTTGAATTTTTTGATTATTGCTGTGGGATGTATTGTTCTTTGTGATATTATATTGTGATCATGAACAGCTTCAGGTTACTTTGAATGCAAATAATCTTCACTTTGCCAGTCAGAGCTGGTTTTGGCACTGTATCATACAAACGCCTCGTGTGTATCTCACACTTCCAGACAAATGTGGGGACAACGTCAGAATCACCAATGCAAACTACCTGACCTCTCCTGGTTATCCGACCTCTTATCTGCCCTCTCAGAAGTGCGTGTGGGTGATCACAGCCCCAGCTCCCCATCAGCGCATCCTCATCAACTTCAACCCGCACTTCGACCTGGAGGATCGCGAGTGCAAGTAAGTTTGAACCCTTTCGTTCTGTGGTGGTGGTACGCCACCTACTGGTGGGTCTTTCTTTCTCTTTCTCTCTCTCTCTCTCTCTCTCTCTCTCTCTCTCTCTCTCTCTCTCTCTCTCTCTCTCTCTCTCAGCCCATTGGTTCTGTGTTTATTGATTTTGGCCGCTGTGTGCGCAGCAGATGAGTGGCTCATATTAGTTTTGGCCAGATTTAAGGTCGTTGATCTGGGATTAGTCCCAAAGTAATTTTTATTTTGGGTTTGTTTGTTGCTAATTAGCGGTTCAATTTGTTTGGTTGTGTGAGTACTTGCATAAAACGCAGTTTGCACTTACAAATTAACCAAAAAACATTTTTGGTGGAAATTAACTTTAGAGGAGCATTATAAGGGTACACAGTTAATATTTTATGAAATCACTTCTGTCTTTGAAGGTACATTTGTATTAAACGTACCGGAAATATATATACATATGATCATGACATATCATGAATGCTAAAGGTTGCAGGGTAACTTGATTTGAACAGAGGTGGGCACAGATTACGTTTAAGTCCAGATCCAGCTGCTGCCTGTGTCTGTGTTGGTTTCCTCCAGGTATTCCGGTTTCCTTCCCCAATAAAAGACATGCATTATGTCAGTCAGTGTCTTTAAAACTGAATTAAATGGGTATGGAAAGTGTCTGAGTGAGTGTTATAAACAAGACTGAGTTACAGCTCAGATGGGGTTATAAGAAAAAGTAGGCACTAACATTATCAAATACCCTAACCATATCAAATTTAGCTTTCATATTGAAACCACTTGTGTACATTCAAACAAATCTGCAATTATAATATCATGTTAAGGAATAATATAATGATTCAGTGTTCGTGTAGACACCAGTGCTCTCTCTTTTCAACTGTAGCCCCCCTCCCTGTATGCAGAGTCCTTTGTTTGTCCCAGAGTCTGGAATATGTTGTCTAAGGTCTGTCACCGTATGCTTGTCTCTGTTTTACTCTCCTCTCAACCCAAACAGTCTTCTGCCCACAGCCCTTTGTGTCCACAGAAAGCACAGTATTAATGACACCATTTATCTGGATGTTTAGCTCTTTACAGCCCCATAAACCTACAGAGATTTACAGCTTTAGATGACCCAGTCCAGTATACACAAAAGGGAATAGTTTCTTCTACAGGCTCATGTTTCCCTACCCAAAGACATCACCCCAAACACACACACACACACAATTTGAGCTTTTTGTATAATTTGCAGTGTTAGTGGACATATGGTCAAGACACAATGCACCTCTAAACCCACTAATGAAATTATCCAAGAATGAGTTTCCTCTGTGTAAATATGCTGAGTAAAACAGTGCCTGAGGCAGTAAGCAGAAAAATACACTCTTCCCACCATTTGGTGGTCCCACTCCCTATACTGTTTCACACACATACCTAATATATAGACATCTACTAAATGCTGTACTATTAATTTATTTTACTCCACAATTTTGCAACGAAAATGAAGGGCTGTTTTACATGTCTTTTTGTCAGGCATTTACATTCCACTTGGAGTCTGGCCAGTACATATTTTATTTACTGATCAGTTACAGTTTTTAGTCTCCCACCTAAGGCATACTCTGTAAGGAGTATGTGAGGTCTAATTAACCCATCCCAATTTCATGTGGAAAACAGGGGTGTTTGACAATTCCAGATTATTGTAGTGTTCACCTATTTCAGGCTACTGTCCGCCTTTTTCAAACCAACTGTTTTATGCTAAAGAAAGCACAAAATGTCATCAGCAATCCCACTCAAAATATGTCTGAGTAACTAAATGCACTGACATGGTATCTGAATTAGCTTATTTTCCCTCCTGCATGTTGTAAATGTAGGAGGGACACAGATGGAGAGGTATGCTTTCCTAATTTGATTTAGAGTCAAGATGGACATATGCTTCGTGGGTCTGGTGTCTGCACATTAGTGAGCTTTTTCTTGACTTCTGCTTTTAACTGGACACCAGTCGAGACCCAGCGGGGGGATATCATAAAAATTGTCAAGTTATTTATATGTAAATTCTGCCCTTTTCAAGAAAATGGTCTGTGGCCCTATCGTACCAAGTAGGTTTATTTTCCAGAGATTTTACCAATGTCCTCTCAATGGTCAGCAGAGCTAAGCTGCTTAGATATTGTTGGCTCATTGTGTTGCATTGTGTTGCAGGTAAAATACTTTTTTTTAACTGGGAAAAATAATTTTTACACCACAGATGTAGCTCCAGTTGTGGCCACTAATGATAACAGTTTGTACAGCTGAGGTATTACACTGTCCAATAATGAACCAACAAAACAAAATTAAACTCGAACAAGAAAATGTTAAAATTATGTTAAACCAGAGGACAAACTCCATCAGACTTGTATCAGACAAACTTAATTATTGCAATTAACATCTGAGCCACCCAAGGGGGATTGGCCCCTTTTTGAGTCTTATTCCTCCCATCGTTTCTTATTTATAACATTTAGGAAAATCTATGGCATTGGCGCTACAGGAATGTTTAAGAAGTGTGAACAGACTTGTCTTAGAGATGTGTTCTAACGTATTTGTAGTCAATTAAATTTTACCAGAACGTAAAATATCTGACCATTTTAATTTTTACATTTTAGGAGAAGCTGAGTTTCCCTTGCAGTCTTAGAGAAATTTGCCTGCTGGTCACAGACTAAGACCATCCTAAAAAGGGTTTCTAATCAGATGGCAGATATAGAGAGTGCACATCAATTAGCTGTCTGTAATCTAATTAGCATCATTTGAAACACCCATGTTCTGTGTGTACCTGACACGTCTGTTATCAACTAAGCAAACATGAAGAGCTTCATAGGACATAGATAAAACCAGACACCGAATGTCACATGTGACACACTTGCTGAGAAACGTGAGAAATGGACTCCAATGAATTAGTGCAGAGCCTGGGTGGTCCCCAAAGAGAAGAGACCTCCTTTATAATCTTAAATTTTAATAAACTTTATATAAATATACATTTTATGGCATGTCTCTATTATAATCTTTTAAGCATAGAGACATATGTGCTCTGACATACTGTTTAATGATAGCATTTAAGCAAAAGACACCACAATTCACAGCGGTGTTACACACATTTAAATGTGTCTCTCACAGGCACAAGCTGTCTCAATTTTATTATCCCCAAGACCATTTTGGTGAATCCACTCATATGTCACCAGCTAAGACTGTGCTTCCTTCATGGTCTTCCAGTCAGTGTCAGCATGGTTACAATTAGGCCCTAAGTGATTTTAAGGATGGGTCTTCTCTCTTTTTCGTGTGTTTGTAATTCTCGTCTTGTGTAAGCACTTTTTGGTTGCACGTCCTGAAGTTTGAAGAGAAAGCTGACCCCGTCAAGACAAATATTTTAACTGGAGTCTTTCACAGTATTGTGAGTGGGTTTGTTCTTAGTCACCTTTGAGAGGTCTACATGTGTTCACATTTTTATTGTGCAAGCTTTCAGTAAATTTCTTCTCCAGAAGGCTGTAAACATCTACATACTTGTATGTTTGTGTGACATTTTCCCCTTGCAAAGACCTGTTTTAAATGCAACCTGTTTGCTTGACTGGATACGCAAGACAGCTTTGGCCCTTCTGTCAGACTGGAGTATTGGGCTGAGAAATGCCTCTTGGCACACAAAGCGACATAAATCCAAAGCTTTCTGAGTGTCTCTGAGGTTCTGCACTTGGCACAATGCATGGTTGTAGTTTTCACTTGTATACTGAGTCAAAATGCAACATTCTGCAGAAAACCGACAACATCATGGATCAGTGTTGCATGCTGATGCTGACAAGATAAAAAAAAAAACCCTACACATTCTATTCACCTAGGCAGGGACCTGTCTTTAATAATTTAATGGGTGGGGTGAAATGATCAGGGACTAAATTAGATGTAGGTGATCTATGAGGTACTTGTCATTTTCATGACATACTTTCCAAATTACACTGTACTGGTTAGCTGAGGTTTGATAAACTGCAAGTACAGATAAAAATGAATTAAAAAATGTATCTAAATTTAACTGCGGTACAGGAAAATACATTTTGTAGATTTGGCTTGAGCACATATTGTTTTGTAGGACACAAAACTATAGAGCTTTGCATATGTGTGTAGGCAGTGTGGGTGTTCAGTAAAGGGGGAGTCATATGCAGTGAATGAATGCGTAAGAATAACCCTTTGTAGGACAGGTCATTAAATGCCGCCTGGCCTCATAGTGTTTCTGAAGTACCCAAGCCCCCCACCGAACAGCAGAAACCCAAAGCCTGAGGCACGGTCTCAGCTATGTACCAAGGCTTCAGTCTCAACACTGTCCTGCTGTTTCAGTCCATGGAACGGCACACATCCTGCTGGCAAAGCAAACACACTGCTCACAACTCCCATACAACACATTCTCTCACGCAGCTGCAGAATGGAGGCTGAAAGTGCAGCCATAGCACTTAATACAACAAACTCTGATTTATAGGCAGATGAGTCTGAATTAGACATCTGCCACAGGTGCATGCTACAAACCTATTGATGTGGATTTAAATCAGTTGCAAAAAGTATAGAGGTTTTGTTGTTTTGTTTGTGTCTGCACTCACGTTTGTGTGCGTGTTGGGGGAGTTTTCATATCAAATTGTGAACATCAAATATCCCCACGAGGACAGAAGCATATTTTCTTACCTTTATAAAACACATATAAACATATATTTAAGGACCAAGGGACATATTTATCCCATAACGGCATAAAAAATCTTAAGTGCTTCTTTGTTAAGATTAGGGCTATGAGTAGGTGCAGGTATAGCATCAATTAGCCACAGTAATGCTAAAGTACAGTTATGTCATTTAAATTCTCACAATGATAGAAAGACAAATATAAAGACATGTCCAGTGTCTTGTTTTGTTTTGCACTGATCCTTTGAGTTTGAGTTTTGAGCTGAGTTTGAGTTTTGCTTTGAGGTTAGTGTTGCTTACATCTGTTCAGTTACTGTTGTAAAATAATATACCTAGCTCAGCATACACTTGCCCTAGTAAGCAGTCTCAAAATAATTAGCATAATGTTATTTGTGATTTAACATTGGACGTAAAGCTAAATAAACAAACTTTGGATAGTAATCGTGTTTTGGATGGTTGTGAACATTAAAATTATTTAAACTATTGTTTTAACAGCTCTGATAGCTGTAGTGTCTGAGTTGGTTATGTGATCTTTAGGATGGCAGAGGCACCACTTTTGGTCCATATGTCTGCCCAACCCACTTGACAGTCAGCATTTTCACATTAAACTCCTCTTACACTTCTGAGTAAGTTTAGCAAATACAGAGCAATCTGGACAGCGTGCTCATTCATTAGCTGTCACCATGGTAGTGAAAACAAAGAAAAGTGGAATGCAGTGTGCCTCTTTCATCATGTGCTGACTGACCTTTTTTAAAACAGGGTATGTTCTGACCTCAAACCCTGCGGAGGAGCACCCGGCTGACAGCGATTGTTCTGGATACTTATAGCTCTTGTTAACAAGCATTAGCTCTGTAGTATATCAGAAAAAGCTTTACTGGGATTAACCTGGCTATTTTAGAGCATCTGGCTAGATATGCAGTACCTTCCGCCTCGCTGAACTTGACTAAAACAGGTGGAGTGTTTGAAGGCAGCCTCTTAAAGAAGTGTCACAGTCGATTTTTTTAGATAAAAGCTAGAGCTCAGCATGAAGCTGAACTGTCAGGCAGCTAAATTATATTGTGAGGGGCAAAACAGCCTATTGCTCTGTGGACATTTGGTAGGGTTCTCAGCAATTTGAGTTGTATGGAAGCTGTTTATTTCTCTGAAGTGGTCTCAAATCCGTTTATGCACTGTGTCAAGAAATTGTCAGTATCAGGGAATTTTGGACACATCTCTCTTGAAAAATTCAGTTGTACACAGTATATCTGAATAAAGTGTGTGAACAACTTGCTTTGTTAGGAAGCCATGTGTTCTGTTAAAGTAAGATAAATCTTACCCATCTTACTTAAACTGTGAAAGCAGCCTTATGTGAAAGGTAGGTTCTTTAATCAATAAAATATACCTAGTTATAGGCATGTTGGTAATCATGTTGTATATACTGATATAATCTTAACAAAGCTGGCATACTGGCTTTATTTTATTCACTTGTGTATAACCAATGCTACTGTAGGACCCTGGAAAACCACAGTGTTCCTAGGAGACCTGATGAACACGAGAGAGTCCTCAAGCTCTGTCTCTGTGGTCATCACACTTATGCAGCTGCATGCCTGAACTTATTCTAATTGAAGTGCTGTGATATGGTTTCATTATGGAATCTGGAAGGAAACTGCGATTTCCATTTTAGTTCTTCACACTGCAATCTACATTAATGGACTCACTGTAACTTGTCGCGGATCACCAATACTGTTTTGACAATCAAAGTATAAAATGTTATGAATTCGATATGCACGTATAAAGCTAGACTATAATTCCTTTCACTATATTTTCTAAAAAGCACACAAAACCAAACAACACAATGGTACGATCTAAATATGTGTACTGTTGCACCTTTTTATGGTTGTAAGAGTGAAGTGGTTCACCTTGACCATGTGTCGGAAGGACATGCTGATTGAAAAGTGCCCTCATTCTGCGACATCTGCCGTCTTCCCTGCTGCTCTGTCAGACTTGATTCATGCACTCATCTCTTTTCCCCTCTCACTTTGCCATTTCACTGCTCAGCATGAGCGGATCTGAGAGTGAAAAAGAGGAAGGAGACATGGGAGTGTGGATAGAAAGAGGGAAAAGTGTTAGATGGAGAATATTTGAGCATAGTGTGCTTAAAGGAGGTGTAAATTAGACAAAGATAATTTCAGGAATAATAAAAAATAACAAAGTAACAAAAAAGTGTTGTAGACTAGTTTTTGTGCTGGTCTAAAGGAAAAAAATGGAGGGCAGAGGCATGAGGAATGGAAAGGAAGAGAGACATATAAAAACAAGTTTTAGGAATTAAAAAAGAAATAAACAGGATGGGGGGTTAATAAGGCAGAAGATGAATACTGGATAAAAAATAAATGCTATTCATAAAATATGATGTGAAACCACTGTTCTCTCCCAGAAAGTCATAAATCTATTTGTAGAAATTTCAAAACCATTTAAAGAATGTCGGTACTTTGGAATCAGTGTTTTGGCGAACACCACTTAGCTTTTAGACTTTCTGCCAAGAACAAGCTGCATGTCCATTTCCCATCCCATGCTTAAATCACTCCAGCTGTGACTCATGCTGGTTATTAGATTGCTAAACCTTTATCAGGCTTGCTACAAAATTAAAAATCAACATGCTAAATGCTCAGCTAGATTTGTTTCTCGCTTAAGTCTCGTTTTTCAAACCCAAAGGTGCTCTGTTGGTGACAGTGGAGGCCATTTTAGTGCAGTAAACTCATTGTCATGTTTAATAAATTAGTTTAAGATAATTTAAGTTTGGTGGCATGGTGCATTATTCCACCGGATGTAACAATAAGAATATGGGTGCACTGTGATCATAAAGGGATGGGCATGGTCAAGTAATCTGTGATGTTTAAATGATGCACAATTGGTATTAAGGGCTTGATTGGGCCAAAATATGTCATTAAAATACCCCCACACCTTTACTATCACTACCAGACTGGACTGTTAATACAAGACATATTTCTTCAGCCTAAATTTACTTATAAAAACTTTGGATTAAGCTGTTGCACCAATTTTCTATAATCCTTTTAATGCTATATATATATATATATATATATATAAACCCTGGTAATGAGCATTAAAAGGATTATAAGAAATTGGTGCAACAGCTTAATCCAAAGTTTTGTAGTAAATTTAGGCTGAAGAAATATGTCTTGTATCAACAGTCCAGGCACAGGTCCAGTCTTCTTCTCATGCCTTGATTTATGCACAGCTCAATAACGAGCTGGTCTCTTAACATGAACAACAAAGGAGAAAATGAATGAGGTGTAATTATCACTCATGAGATTTCAGGCCATTGAATTTGTGTTAGATTGGATAAAAAAGCCCAGAACGCCCTGGTACTTAGCTTTCCTTCACCCCCTGCACAAGCTCAGAGTGGCAATAAGAGACATTAATTGATGTGGCCTTATTGGAGATCTATCACATTATGTCAGTGTATGCTTGTTTTGTTTGCTGTCAAGTTTGCAAAAGGCCATTTGTTTGTGATTGATGAGCTTCAGATAGAGTAAAGTCCAGCAGTCTGATTGAGGCTCTGGCTCTAATATTTGACATGATTTGATCCTGTTTAGGCCTCACACATGGGGTGAACACACGTTCTAAAGACTGCTAATGGATAGTGGTGGGTGTTGTTTTGCAAGTAAGAAGTCTACTTTCACCTCACTTTCTCTCTGTGGTTGTTTACACCTACTCTTTGCTCTGAGCTGTCTGTCTTCATTTTCCTCTCCTGCATTTGGCTGCAGAGCCTGACAGTTGCAGACAGACAGTGATGGATGTTTCTGGGGCTCTGTCTGAAGGAGTCAAGAGGGTTTCTCCTCAGCCCTCATAGGTCTTTAATTTGCTCTGCTTGATCTTTTTAGATCTTTTTAGAGATTACCAAGGACAACCGTAATAGCACTTTGTCTGTGTATTGGTAATGAATGGAAAACCCCTTTGACTTGAAAACAATTATGATGAAACTTGGGGAGACTGAAAGTAATGAAGTATAAGTGCTTCACTACTGCTGTTCTCTGCTAACACACAGCAAATACAATTGTAAGCCTAACATCAACAGATTGCTGGCTGTAAATAATTCAGGTTACCAACTACACCATTTATAATGTAATGCATGCACCCTGACCATGGAAACTATTACAGTAGAAATGGTTAAATTATTTTCTTATTTGTTAATGAAACTGTACTGCAAAATGTAGTGATAGGTTAGTGATTATCATTGTGTAATGCAAAAGACAAGTAGAAATATTTAAGGTAGATTTTAAAAATAATTTAAAGAACATTTAAGAAATAGCACAAATGAAAATATATTTTAATAGCTATTTTAAAAATATACGGTCGCTACCAGGCCATAGATCAAGATTAATCAAGATAATGTGACACTGTAACAAGCTTCAATTGCAGTAAAACACTGATAACATACACTTTGCTGAAACTGTGTATGCCTCACAGGTTGCCTTTTAGGTAAAAGTGGCAGCGGCTGGTCCAGAAATGTTAACAGAAGTAAAACGAAAAAACTAACAACATCCAATAATATTACAAATCACAGTTTCTAATGTTTCCTTAAAACTGTGACTATTATAGGTCGTTTCATATTCTCTTCTTAAACTGTGTCTAGTCTCTTCTCTCCTTTTTCCATCAATTCTCCAAATTCTCTCTAGTAGTTCTTTTAGTTATTTTGAGAAGGTTACTCTCATTAGCACTTGCAGAGGCTCTGAGTTGGCAGAGCCCATGAGAGTTTGGTAATAAGGAGGTCAGTTTGCCTTCCAAACTTTGGTGCCATGGCACTGATTAAGCTGTGTCACATCAAAGCAGTGCACACTCTGTGCATTGCAAAACTGTTTCACTACATGCTCAGATATTCACACCAATATAACACAAGCGGTTTACACCATCTGGTATACTCAGCATGTGTGCCCTACACTGTGAAAGATTGACTGCATTCCTTAGTAGCAAATGTGAAAAAATAAAGAAGAAGGTATGAACAGTAATGATTAAGAAACACCAAGGAAATGTATAATATTTACATTACTGCAAAATAAATTTAGTCTCCTTTTTATAATGGCGCTATAAAAGGCTTGCCACTCATGCTAGCTAATAGCTAATTGAACTTTTATGTATTTTGTATTATAAACCTGTGAAATATAGCAATGTTGTATGTTTGACATATCACACACAATGTGTGTGTTAGTTTCTAGGCTCAGTGTAAGGCTTGACACTGCACTGAGTTATGGCGCTCAGCATGACCCGGTCAAAGCCAGTGTGGCCTGCCCCGTCTGCCCTCACTGAATGAATGATCCCTGAGGAGGGGTGTGGATGGAGGGATAAGGGAGGGGTAGGATGAAAGAGGAGATGTGCAAGTATATGTCTGTTAATTGAATAAGTCCCAGTGTGGTTACAGACACTAATCCCTTCCAGCCTTCTTCTGTCATCCATTCTGTATAGCTTTGGACAGAAGAAAAAAGGAAGTGGAAGTGAACGAGTTAGTGAATTAATGAGAGAAAGCAAATGTAAACTGGACACCATGACAAAACACTCACTGCTTAAGGGCTAGTTTCACTTGCAATCATTAACCAAACTTAAATACACACACACACACACACACACACACACACACACATGCACACTCCTCCCACACATCTCCCCACCCTGGTTCTTACCTCTGGTTGACCTTCATGCCTCCCTGGCTTTAACCACTCCATTGCCCAAAGCTGAACATGCACAAAGATGCAGTAAATAAATCACAATTATCTCGTTGTAATTTCGTTGTTTATTTATGTGGCATATTTCTTTACATGTCTTATACACGAACCAGCACAGTTTGGTATAAATTTAGTGGCATTGTGTGTTCAATGGGTCACAGGCATTTTCTGGATTTACCCTTATTTGAACTGGTTCCATGGCGTTATGTTTTGTTTTCAGTTTTTTATTGCTATGTCTGTAGATGTTATGAGCTCAGACAGGACTTGCTATTGACAGGACCCAAATTAACTAACTGATTTGATTATTTGTTATTTTATTTTCATTGCATGGTACATATGCATATTTCATACTGTATGTTTATCCTAAATTAATCTACCATTTTAGTTTTTTTATCACTTTTAGTCTTAATTATGGAGTTAATTATACAGTTTTCACACGGAAGTGTGACTGGCAGTTTTGCAACATTACATCAACAGATGCTAGAATCTAAAAATTCATGTCAAGAACCTGAAACTTGTCAAGCAAATGTTACTATATGGTAAAATATAAAAGCAGATTGTGTGCCATTACGCAATCCCAAACCAGTGGAAAGAGCTGTAGAGTTGATGTAGGCATTTTTTTACTTACTTATTTACACACATCTTTTATTTACTGAATTTGTTTTTATTTGGTCATTTGCTGATATTTTACACATCAAGCAGTTTTTTATTCCATATTCAACAAGTTCTGGGAGAGTTTTGGGAGGCTCAAAATGCCCACTGTGCTGCTGGAGGATGAGACTGGCCCTGTGTTGATTCAGATTCACTCATTTTTGTGTTTACATCTCCTTCAGCATGCTTTGGGAGCATGCTTTGACCTCATTAGACCAGACACACAGACTGTTCTGACAAAAAATGTGTGTGTTCCCTTTTCCCAGATGGCCAACATTAGCGCCAGGCCTAGCATGTAACACGGGGCCTGGGGCTAGACCTGGCATAGAGGATGTAGGTGTGTTTCATGGAAGACAGTGTCCCTCTGGCCCTGCGCCTGTATCACTGTCCTTTCCTGCCAGAGGATAACCCTGCAAGGCCAAAAATGACATGAACATCGTTTATCTGTTAACCTTAAGCAAAAAGTGATCAGCTCAGCCTGTCACCCTGTCTAGGCTCTGTAGGTTCTGTCTTTTCCCTGACCCTTACCAGAATTAAGTACATAAGAAAATCACTGAATCTATGAAGAAGCTTATACACTGCTCCCAAAAATATACTAATTACATTGGCAAAAAAAATTGTCATTATGTAAACGTTCATGTTTAATAATCTGTAATTCTTATTAAGCTTGACAACGTTAACACTATTACAATAAAAATATTGAAAAGAAATACAACAGAAATTAATAGAACAGAAATTACAGGGCCAAATATTACAGATCTAAGCATCGGTGTCATTGCCTGCCACTTTTTCAGTCAGTTCCTCATTCACAAAAATAAAGGATAAAAAATTAGTTAAACGATTGATCAGAAAACTGTACCACAACTGGTAAATAATTCTCATGTGAGCTTTTGGAACTTATGGTGCTTATGGAAGCGAGTCACCAGAGTCATCTTGTGGAAATCCTCCCAGTAAGTGTGATGGCAAAGGAAAACTCCACATTATTACATCAACATATAAGTAGAATGTGCCATATCTTGTATATAAGTAGGCTTTAATATTAGGAGAAAGGCAACTGAACGAGAACTACAGGTTACTCCATAACCCCTTTGCACCTTTAGATGGAACATGAGCATATCAGGAATGTCTGAAACAGTGGAGCTCTAACTAGAATAATCTAAAGGGCAGACTCTCTACCAAACAGAGAGGCTTTTGTGACTTGTGAAATCAGTTTCTCTCACATGATAGAAAGATTAAAAAGCCTCTAGTCAATCTTTCTCTTTTCCTGGGTGCTTAGTCTTATATTTCTCAACAAAAAACATTTGTGTTTGTACACAATTTACTCTCCATAATTAGACTTTAATACTTTAAATTCATTAATATGATCATTGTAGTTGGTGGATCTTGGAGTAGTGTAATTAGTTAGCTAATGAAAGCGGCATGAATAAATCAATGAAAATTATCATTCATAATTGCTGTTTATGAAAGCATAGGGAGCTGTCTGCTGTGCCATCTAAGAGAAATATTAAGTCGGCTCTAAAAATATGATTCAGGCTGAAAAAGCCGTGAGGCCTCTGCGCAGCTGTGCCTTTTTGCTAGGTTGATGTTAAAGCCATGTTGCTGTGATAAGCATGGAACCACTTAAAGTGCCTCCACCCTTTTTAGCATGCCCACACTTTTTCCACTAACCATATAAATTGCCTTTTAGAAAGTTTAGGACTGGAAAGTTGGCTTGGCTGCTGGTTGATATCTTAAGTCTATGAATGACCCATCAAATATATACTGCTCACAAAAAGGAGGGGATATTTAAAAATGAAATATCCCCAATAAAATATCAACTATCCACTTTGTGAGCTGTGTAGTTGGACAGCGTCAGTGTGGCAGGTTGGTTTATCACGCTGATCACATTGTACATCTTTGAAGGATTTATTAAATTATTTACTTGCCGGCCGAGCTGTCCATCCTTGAGCAGACACTACTGCATTCTGAAATATTCCAGTCCATCACTCTTACTGCTGCAGTGAAGACAAGCTTCCATCACTTCACTTCCTTCTTATGACAATGATAGAGTCACAGACAGCTGCAAGGTATGCACTGAGCTAAACACAACTTGAGAATTTTACAACAGGCTAATTCAACCCTTGTTCTGCTTAACCCATACAGTCTTATATAAGGATGTATATATTATGTAGCCATTTTTATTTCTATTATAGTCATTCTTTTTACCCATTACTCTCATCTCTGGAATTACTGTTAATTTAATGCCACATGGGAGCTAACGCAGATGTCTAGTACAGACTATTCCTGTTGAAACAGCAGCCAGATGTACTCAATTCAAACATCCAGTGCATTGGATTTTGGCCTGCAAAGTGACAATTAGGGTTACTGGTGTTTTAAACTCACATTGGACATCATGATCATGCCTGTTTTCCCCATATATGGCCAGATCTCATAGTTGTGGGTTGCGTGTTAGATAAGACTTTTTTTAAACTCAAAAAACACAAAGAAACACTGGCTCAGTAAGGTCACGTTACACCCGCCCTTCATTAATAAAATGGGTCTGTGCAGTGATCTGTGCAGTTGCATGAGGCTGGAAATTGGCATTACGCTAATCATATTTCACTTCTTTGGTGGTATTGTTGGGTTTGAATGGCTGAGACAGTATCTACCTCTTCTTGGGTCTGTTATATTGTTAAGCTGTGGTGCATTGTCTTCTCCCAAGACACATGAGAGCTGGAGCTAATTTTTGACACATCTGGATTGAGTCTAAGACCAGATTTCTGGCTATTATAATGCTGATGGGAAGGCCACTGAAAAATTGATTCGACCATTTATTTTTAATTTCCCCTCTGGATGGGCAGTCCATTTTCCCGGTTAGCATGATTGGAGGGACTGTATTAGGTATGTGTTTGTTCTGTGCATGTTTGGGTAAGAAAGAATGTCGTGGATTGTCAATTCTTAGATAAATGGTTGTCTAATAACAGAGTCAAAATAAATTACTCATATATTATTTAGAAAAAACACACACATTAAAGGCAGCGTGTTTGCCTTGTCCTTGGGGTAACCAGACTGAAAGCTAGAAGACAGAAACCGATTTAGGATCAGGCAGTATCAGGCAGATTGGAGTGCTGTCTAGGCTGAAGGATTGCACAACTCAGAATAGATTAAATTGTTGGCTCTCCTGTTTATGACCCCAGGGAGTGATTCCCTTTTATAAAACAGGCCTCAATGCTTTCTTTCGTTTTGCAAATGTCTCACACCCATTACACCGACCTCCTCTACAGTAGTAGACCCCTACAGGTGTCTGCGGATACACATTCCCAGAATCCCATTTCACACGGCAGGAGAAAATAACTCAAACACAGTGAAATATCATCTGGAAACAATCCCATAATGCCCTCCAGATGATCTATGACTTTGCCAGGTCAGACTAACACTTGTACACCTGCTGAACAGGGTTATGGTGTGCAGAAGGAAGTGTGTAGAAGCACCAGCTTCACAGACTGAAAGTGAGCAACTGAGTCGTTCTTAGCATTCTGCTAAAGCAATTCTCTTGAAATTTTTATCACCTGCATAAAACCCACAGGCTGTATCTCAACATGCATCTCATTCCACCTCAGTTGCAGCTTCACTTTACAAGGTAAATGTGTTAATGGAATTTAGAGATGCTATAAACAAGTTTCTGGAGTTGTCAATATTTTTCATGCAGGTAGATGAATATGTCTGTTTTATATAAGTGAAAACAATGCTGAGAACTTTTCTCAAAGCATTATGCTTTTGTGCAGGTTGTCTACATTTTTTCAGGGGTTAAAATCAAGAAAACAGGATTTATTAGTACCAGAAAATTGTTAAGCAAAACATATGCTACTCAGATTTCCTGCTCTGCCATGGATTTAGGGCTGTATTATTTTCTGGCATGCTTTATACTAGTTGAGCTCTTTTGTTTTTGGGAGCATTCAGAGATTTTAATAAATAAATTTGTCTCCGTGCATGTATATGGGGTGAGTTTACGCTGTTCAGATCAAGAAGCATAGAGGAGTGTCTGATGAAGGAGAGGTGAGAGAATGTATAAGACAGGCCTGAACAAGATTTATGCTCTCCATTTTAAGCCTGCAGTGCCACCACCACTGATGGAGATTTTCTGACACTGAAACCTGTTCAACCGAGGATCAATCTTTCCTCATTCCATGCTTTCAGACATGTAGTGTGGTGATAGCAGCCCAGTCTGCAGCCATTCTGTCATTCTGCATTAAAGCTCATACAAAGGTTTAAAAGGAGAGGGCTGAATTTATCGTGCTGATGGTAAAAGAAAATATAATGCAAATAAGCATTTTGAATATATATGTTAAAAACTTTCACATGCACAGTATCAAAATACTAATTAACTGAATATCCTTTGGAGCATTGTGTTCCTTCCTTTCAGTACAGTTCTATAGACATGTATAGTCTATGTCAATGTGCAGTGAAGCCATTCTGGAGGCTCATGGTGGCCCAACAGCTTACTTAGACAGTATCGACTGGTTTTAAATTGGACATTCTTCTCTATATGAGAACACGTAGGCTATACTTTGTTAACTAAACTTATTCGACAATACTGTTTCAAAATGAGTGAAGATGAATCACTATTTGCCTGTAGTGCTAGTATTGTTAGAAGTACATTTAACAGGTGAAATGTGTATGTTATTTATGAATGTTCAAACAAAACCATGGCACATGCTACTGTATGTTGGAGTCCAAAAGCCTTGGGAAATCACACGCTTAGGAAATGTATTGCTACCTTTGTGTCCATTCAAAATTAGTGTAAATATGAATTTCCATTCTAGAGGATGCACACAAACCTTCCATTAGGTCGTAATTACAAGTGAGTTACAGACCGTGGCTCACATCTCTTAACTGCTGGGTTTCATTATGAACAGTTGCTAGAAATCATTATTTTAGTTATAATAATAGTCCTAAACAAATAATACACCACACCAAAAATACAAAACTAATGTGTTTATTTGAAGATACGGATTGATCATTCACTGTTCAGACTGTAACAAATAGTATTTGAACCTCTGAGATAACATCATCTCCAAAAGCGAGGTGTTTAGATAGATTAGATGTACGAGTTGTGGAGATGTTGTAGTCTATAAAAGGCAACAAAAGTCTGAGTCTGCTTTGTAGGTGTGACTGTGATAGAGAAAGACATGACTCATATAGGAGAGTATCTCATCTGTCTGGGTCTGATGCAATGGTACAGACTGTAGATTAGGGCAATAGCAGTGCTGTTTGCTCTAAATGATGTGCCTCTATCAGAACACCCTGGCAAGCATACACACACACACGCATTTGGAGAAACACACACACACACACACACACACACACACACACACACACACACACACACACACACACACACACAAACAAACACACA
>JAVSBV010132265.1:0-31896 GCA_033117975.1 Parotocinclus spilosoma
AGAAAGCAATGGCAAACTACTCCACTATCCTGCCGAAATACTTCATGGATCACATCGATGAAGGCCAGAAATGTGTGAAGATCAATGATCCATCGAGGATCGGTTGCGACTGTACGGTTAATTCCATTCCAACATTTAGAATAGAGGAAGCTGCATATCGGGTTGCACACACTAAATTACACATGTGGTTATGGTGGGTAAGCAAAACTAAGTGAATTGTTACTGATTACAGGTAGTCATTTTGTCCCTGCCATGCACTACTATAGACCAGTCCTAGCAATGGTTGTAGAGTTAGTGGCTAGGCGATTGTAGTCAAGAATGATAATTTTATTTGGTGTGTAATGTAGTCTGTGAATCAGTTTCATATGCTGCCAGAGACAATAGTTAGCATGGAAGAAAGTGTAAAACAAACTAAGGAAGTCAGGCTTAGAAAATGCTCAATGTTTATTTTGTTACCTTATTCGCAGAGAAGCTTGAATCTCCCCACAGCACAATGCCTGCTGCTCCTAATGCAACACTCTCACCAATGGTATGAACAAGCTCTTCCTATAAAACATATTATATTAACTATTGCATGATCTGAAACACATAACAAATGCACTCCCCAACTAGCCTTGACTCCAGAAGTCTTAGTATTAATAAATATATGAAATAAATATGACAGACATTTAAACTTAGTAAGATAAGTAATATAATTCAAAGACGGCTGAAACTAGCTTTAATGTCACAATTACTGGCATCTCTAGAATATCTAATTTATAACATTTAAGTTTCATAGCGTGTTTAGGAAAGCCTTAGTCATCACCGTTAACATGCTGTTAAACCACTGTAAATGAGGTAACACAGAGGTGACAAACAAAAGTGGATTTATTTCAGAATCTTGCAGTAGCTCTGGGGAAAAAAACATGTTTAAAGTTAGGACAATAATTTAGTTTAAAATGACATGCACTGTAATAAAGCTGCCTGGAATATGACATAAGTGTATTTTGCAGCAGCACACCGCAACATGATTAGGTCCAAAGTCTACCCAGGAGATCATTTGGTAGATCTGCAGGACATCTATAGCAAAAAACAAGTCTGTTACAGTACAATTTGAGGCTTTGACCTAAAGCCCAGTTGAAGACCTTTGCTATAGACAACAATAAACAAGACAGGACCTGTGAACTTGTTGGGTCTGGAGATATTCATTATTGAGGATTGATGTAGATACCGTGATTCATATAATCTAATCTTATCAAGCATTATGACAAAAAAAGCTATGTTAGATATGCTGGCTGCACAAAGCAATAAAATTATGTGATGTGGATGGATATAAAAATGCTCCAGCTAAGTAATAATAATTATATTTTCCATACCTTCATTCCTACCTTCTACCTAACTTTACCATGGATTACATTAAATTGACTGATGAATAGGGTTTTACGCCATGACAGCACATTGGCCATTTCATGGCAGGAAGGGTCAAGTTTCGTGAGGTTTGTTCTATTGCCAAGGTCTTAAGTGTGGTTTCCTTAGTTTCATGATAGTTAGAAAGTTTTTTCTGGTAATCTAGGGAATTCAGGGAGTAAATGTTTATTGTTATTGTTCTATGGCAGGATGACATGAAATATGCTATATGTATCTCTGAGTGATATAAAGTTACACAACAGTTAGCTCAAATCTAACAGTCTAATTGGTTGATAAGCATTCTCGCTGTGATGATATTTGTGATAACAGCGTTTCACATAAAAATGGTATCACTCCGCTGACGCGCTGGCAAGTAACCAAGCTTTATGAACACATAACAAGTACAAATAATGTAATAACCCTAATAAATAACTACATTCTATCGTTTAATTCTTAACATTATTTTTAGTTTTAAGTCCCTTTAAGCATACTTCTTCAATAACACTTTGTGCACTCCCCGATTTATGTGTGTTCCTTTGGAAACATTTTTCAACAAATAAATTAATTTATTAGTCGATAAATAAATACATTATGCTGAAAGAGACAACATGCGTTCCATAACCAATGTTTTTACTTAGAACAAGAATCATCATCTAGCAAACATTATGTGTCAATAAGAGCAGTTTCTTGTCTGAAGTCTTAAGGGACTTTTGAAATATTAAATATTAATATTAAATATATATTCAATATTAACTAATAGTAAGACATCACAACTCTGCATTTCTAGGTATGTTATATTCAGGTCAAACTGGCCAGGTGCTTTAGGTGCTAAGGCAGGGTAGGGAATTCATCAGTGACCTACCATTTTTCAGAAGGTATTTGTCAGAATGAAAGCCATTATTAAAATTATGTAAATATAAGGATGTAGTATTTTGAAATAGTAATTAATTCAATACCTGTGAAAGAAACTCCAGTGAATATGTATAGACAATACGGGCATAGGGAATGACAACTGGTTGGACTGGGGTAACTTGCTTCCTCGCCCTCATGCCCTCCATGATGCGATGTTGGGTATACAGCAGAATATCTCTGCTGTGATCCTTGTAGCTCAGATCCAAGTAAATATTAGGATACAAAGCTGTGCTTACGTTCCACAACCACATCAGCTTGTCATTCCTTTTCAGTTCTTCAGAAGGGCACTCCCCTGTGTATGTCTTGTTCTCTTTGTCCTGGTAATTGTAGCAGTCAGGAAAACCATAGAAGCCCCAAAGCCCTCCAGGTCGTTTTTTTTGTGCAAACTTCAGGGTCTCCTCCATAAAGGCCCGTGACGCACTGCCAAAGTCATTAACAGACTGGACCTCTATCTGCTTTGTGTTCCAGTCTGGGTGTTTAGCCTTCACTAGTGTTCGAGAGCCTTGTTTGTAAACAATCTTACTGCCCCAGTTGCGCTCCCACAGTGGCCGCCAACTCTCCCAGTCCACCACAGCTAAACCATGGAAACCTTCATCCGGGATGTTCTTTAGAATATCAGCTTCAGCTTGCCGGAGGTGATCATTCAGGCTGGAATTCTGAGGAACACCTCCATGGACTGGTTCGTTCTGTTGGGTGTAGTGTGGATAAAAGCCCAACTTGTCTTCATAGAAGATAGTGACATTGTTGCCAATGAACGTCTGGTTCTGGTTGTGAACAATACTGAAGACACTTATATCAAGATCAACTCCATAGTGAGAGCCACATTTCTCTGTTGGAGCATTCCACACAGTGAAGAATGGAAGCTGAGACAATGGCTTAAGTGTATGTGTCAGAGTAGAACCAGTAATAAAACCACAGAGAAACAGAAGAGGAAACAGCCAACAAGCCACAATACCCATACCTAGAAGGAAACATGGAGACAAAGAGGAATTAAAATCTCTAATAATGTTGACATAATAGTTTATATAATTTGTGGTTTCGATTTTGTTTTTGGCTGAACATTTACTTTTCACTTTACTAAATACTTCTGAGTATTGTGATATGCAGTCCTACTGAATTCATGTAGGTTAATTTACTAATAATAGGAAAATCAGTGAACATTTCCAATGTGAGAGAGGCCTTTAGTTGCTTAGAATTCACCCAGAGCAGCTTTGTGACTTCAAAAAATAATACACTTGGACTCAGCATCACTTCACACTCAGCATCTGAAGTGGACTCAAATCACTGAGTTATGGTGTCTTTTGCATATGTAAACACATATATGACAAACGAAACCAGACCCCGCAAGTTATTTCTTAGACTTCTACTCTGTTTGATTGTAGATTTCTTTATAGACTGTATTCATAAAATCTTCCTCCATGTTACATTTTTAAATGGTAAATTATGATGAATATAAATAAAAATAAATAAATACTGGTACTGGACCATGAACTAGAAGATCCAGTGTTTAAATCCTGCCTCTGCCAAGCTGTTACAGTTAGGCCCTTGAACAAGACCCCACAATTGCTTGAATTTAAAGAGTTGTAAGTAGTTGTGGATAAGGGTCTGGTAAATGCTGTAAATGTAAATAATGCCTATTTTATGATTGCCATGCTACATATTTTCTGTCTTGATGAATACACATAACTCAACACTATAAGCAAGTTGTGTTATGAACAAGTGGTCTGAGATTTCACCGGTGCTAAAAGAGGACCAGAAGCAAGTCCTCTTTAAAGTTGTGAACACAAAAAGAATCAATCAGTTGCAGTTGATATTGCTTCCAGGGTCACTTGTAAGTTATATAAGTTTATATGGTTAATTTAAAACAGACTATATGTGAAAACAACCTCACACACCTTGCTCTTAGAGTGATCTTTTTAACCACTATTTGCCTGTGAGATCATGAAGATGTGCATCCAGATTATTGCTGAAAAACCGCTCAGATCATGAACAAACATGACTAGAAATCAAATCAAACATAACTCGTAATTTGTATCCTGACTGGACCAGGCTTTAGGGCCAGCAGCCTTGCTGATTATATCAATAATAATTAGTCCTTGTATGCATCATGATGTCAGACCTATTGTTGCTGCTATCATTACGCCTTACTTCTTACTTCATTCTACACGATTGCTTTTATCTGCCAGACAGAATGATTGCTTGCTTTATGCCTACTGCTCATAATTATGGCTTACTCTTACTGATCACCCTATCAATGGGTAAACCTCAATGTTATTATACGCATGTAAACACTCACTCATTGTTATATGGTTTTGTCTAATACCTTTAGGATTATGCATAATTACAGTGACTTACATCAACTTACTTCAAACAGGCACAGCCTGGCTTGAACTAAAATATCACAATGAGGTCAGATAATATCAACCTGAAATCAGTCAAGTAGTTTCTGTAATTTACAATTGATTTTCACATCTAAATGTAATGTTGGCTAAAATATACATTGGACAAAAGAGAGAATGACGTCCTCATGGAAATTTAATTGTACAAGTGATAAGAGAGCTTACGCACATACTGTGAAGAGAGAATAGAATGCGAGAAATGCAATTCTCAGGGTACATTCTTAGGGGATTCATAGCACTATAGTTAAATCATGATTAATTTAACATTTGACTAGTAATATTCACTTTCAGCTTCATCAATTTCTGCTTTCATGCTACTATGTTAAACCATTAAAATTATAGGTGAACATTTGCAGTACAAAAACAAATACAAAAGTTTTGCAAGCGTTCCCCAAATATGAAGATGATTTACTTGCACAGGGGAGCAAGGATAAATAAAATACATGAGCAACATTCAGTTCATGTGTGCATAGAGCTTCAAACATGACTCTTTATGAATCTCCTATTTCGGTTGTGTTTTGAGTGCTACTTAGTCAATTAAATAGCTCCATGCTGTATAGTGCATTACTAATAAGGGAGTAGGCTATTAGTGATCTAGTAGTGATTTATTTTTAAACACAGCCGTGTCTTTAACATAAAACCTCTTCGGTGTGCTGTTTTCAATACATGCATTGTGTAAATAAGCCGTGTAGAAACAACAAATTTAACAAATTTGCAGCAGCCCCTGCACTCTTTATTTAGTAATGAGAAAGTTTCCACGAAAATATGTAACAAAAAAATAAAAGTTTAATAAAATAAATAAAATGCTTCTGTATGTTTAAGAAAATCAGAATTGGCCAATCATTAAAAAAAAAAAAAAATCTGAACTGGCCAACAAAATTACAGTTGCATCTGATCATAATTAAAGTTGACATATGTCCATACCATACCCACATAAAGACATCTCACTTACAAACTATCAGCAGCAAGTATTATTTCTAGCTTGTTTTAATGCCAAATCAATGTTTAGCTGATTATAGTCAGGCATCACTGACTGAGTATCTAGGGCAAAAAATGCTGCTCTTCCTAAATGCTTCCACTTTTTACCACTCACAGCTGATCGTGGAATAACCAATAAAATACATATCCCAAACTGATTTGCTGCATGATAATACAGTACTTCATTCAAATTCAGTAAGCTCTTTAAAAGGAGACATTCTTTCACAAATGTTTGTAAAGCAAACCACATGACTAGGTAGGTGCCCGATTGTATAAACCTGTGGCAATTTAAATTAATGAAACCAGTTAATTCGGTGCTTAAGTGATGTGTTTCAATACTTTTGTCCATGTAGTGTAGCTTTTTGTGCCAATTTCTTAAACTGTCTGTATTTCACTCTATTTTTTCTTTACTTGTGTATCGATTGATTAATCACTGTTGACAATGAGCACGCACTTTTGACACGGTCCCTTACCGGTTTTCTTGTGGGGGTGAGTCATGTGCGTTCTCGTGACATCCCTTTTATGAATACTCCGGAGTAATAATGCTTTTAAAGTATATTTGTTCACGCAATTTCTGCTTTAACAATATATTTGTACGCGCAATTTTATTAAGCAATAGAAGAAGAGAACCAATATCTTGCGAAATCCCAGCTCTAATTCAAATGTGCTTAAACGCCTATGCAAACTTTTAAAAACTAATTCATGTAGACTTCTGCTTTACTGAAGCACATCAACGTGTCTAGAAACACCAGCGTATTCGTTACTTCAGTTCTGTTTAAGCAAAAACCAGGAGGCGGAAAAGGGGAAGTTGAAAAACACGAAACAACTGTTTGGTTTTCAGTTGAACGTTCCAGTACATTACAGTAATGTGGATAAAAAAATGATTACTTGGTCTTACCTACGACCAAACAGGAATCGATTTGGCTTTGTTTCAGCGATTGGCAGCAGGCATAATAATTAAACCGTTAATCTAGCTAATTTTGAGACATACTCTCAAACTACTGAAAGTAATAACTGTAACACTGTGGCGGAACATGTTAGTGGGCGTGGCTCTGAGAATACGAGGCGGGGTTAAATAACTCTGGAATAAATAAGACTGACAGCGTTTGCCATATGGAGGAAAGTATGTTGGGATCGTGAGCGCAGATAACGTTATCTACGTTTAAGTCTTTTCAGATGTGTCGTGTATTATATTGTCCAAACTGGTTCATACGCTAATTTAACAATAATTGGATGTAAATCACGTATATAAACCAGACCAAAGTTTATTTTTCATTATAAATACCCTTAATATATTCGTCAAACATTGCTTGATCACCCCTAACCACGTCTCCGTGGCCCGTTTTGCTCTTGGAGCTCACCACGTTTCCTAGATTTTAAACCTCAAATGAAGTAAAGACAGAAATAGAACTGTTTGGCATGTGAACGCCTATAATTATGGACTGGCGTTGTGGCATGGTCCCTTTGCAAAAACAAGTTTTAGACATAAATGCATCTTTTATGTGTAGCATCATAACATTTTAATGCCCCAACAATCTTAAAACAGCACCTGATGTTTCAGTGTCATACACTCGCTGATCACCGATTAGGTACATCGCCTGTCTTCTGCATTCATTGTTCATTTTATCAATCCCACCAAAAAGAAGCATTTTGTCGTTCCAAAATTACAGACTGTAGTACATCTGTTTCTCTACATACATTGTTAGTCCAATTCACTCTCTTCTCTAATGGTCAGGCCCAACATGGGGGACCATTCTCTGCGCTGCAGTGTCTGATCCACTCATACCAGCAACACACACGCCACTATGTCTGTGTCACCACAGTTTTCAGAATGATCCATTATCCAACTACAGCCCCAATTCCAATGAAGTTGGGACATAGTGTAAAACATCCTTTTCAACCTATATTCAAATGAATACACTTCAAAGACAAGATACTGTATTTATTGTTCAAACAGATAAACTTTATCTATCTTCATTTGGAATTTGATGGCTGCAACCCGTTCCAAAAAGGTTGGGACAGGGGATGTTTACTAATGTGTTACATCACCTTTCAACAACACTCAATAAGCATTTAGGAACTGAGGACACTAATTGTTTAAGCTTTGTAAGTGGAATTCTTTCCTATTTTTGCTTGATGTGCAACTTTAGTTACTCAACATTCCAGGGTCTCCATTGTCGGATTTTTCACTTCATAATGTGTTCAATGTCTTCATAATTTTCAATGGGAGACAGGTGTGGCCTGCAGACAGGCCAGTCTAGTACCTGCTCTCTTTTACTACCAAGCCACACTGTTGTGACATGTGCAGAATGTGGCTTGGCACTCTCTTACTGAAATAAGCAGTGGTGTCCATGACAAATACCTGCTTGGGTGGCAGCATATGTTGCTCCAAAAGCAGTATGGACCTTTCAGTATGAATAGTGCCTTCAAAGATGTGCAAGTTACCCATGCCATGGGCACTAACACACCCCCATACCATCAGAACTTGGCTCATGGCTTTTGAACTTTGAGCTGATATCAATTAGGACAGTCCTTTTCTTTCTTTTTCCGAAGGATACAATGTCCATGATTTCCAAAAACAATTTGAAACGTGGACAAGTCACACCACAGAACCCTTATCCACTTTGCATCAGTTTGTCTCAGATGAGCGCAGGCCCAGAGAAGTTATGAGTGTTTCTGTGTGTTGTTAATATGTGGTTTTGCTTTGCATTGTGGAGTTTTAATTTGCACTTGTGGATTAAATAATGAACTTTGTTCACTGACAATGGTTTTCTGAAGTGTTACTGAGCCCATGTAGTAATATCCATTACAGAATGATGTCCGTTTTTACTGCCGGGATCGAACTTTTTAATGTGAATAACTGAGCCTATCGGGGATGCTCCCATGTGACTGAGTTAATCATGACACTCACCTGTGGAATTTTCCAAACAGTCCTTTGCTGCCCCTGTATCAGTGTTGCAGGTGTCGAATTCAAAATGAATAAATATTTGCAAAAACAATAAACATTATTCGTTTGAACATGAAATATCTTATAATATCTTGCATTTGTCATGTATTCAATTGAATATGGGTTGAAAAGGATTTGCATCCTTTTTTAGGATTTGCATCCATTTGAATCATCGTATTCTGTTTTATTAATGTTTTACTCAACGTCTCAACTTCATTGGAATTGGGGTTTTAGTACCCGATCTAATCTGTAATGGTCCTGATCATTAAAGAACAGAGTAAAGGGTATTAACAATGTATGCAGAGAAACAGATGAAGTGGTTGTCTGTTCGTAACTACAATAAAAAGTGCACATATATGGTAAGCGGAACTAATAAAATGGGCAATGAGTGTGGAAATAAGTAAAAGGTTGGTGAGTGAATGTCAGGTGTGGATGTTGTTCCAAGCACCATACCAAAAGAAAACTGTTCCAAGCAAGACTACACCTAGTCTTTATTTGCAGCCTGGAAACGTAATTTATTAAATAAAACATACAATGAACAGTGTAAAAACATAATATGACTTCAGTGTTCCTGCTGCAGTCCACAGCTTTGACTTGCATGCGCAGCCACTCATTCAACAATCACTTACTCAATTCTCCATAACCACTTGGTTCAATTTGGGGAGAAATGCAAGACAGGAAGACAGGAACCAACCATACCAGTCTATCGCAGGGTGCGCACATATACAAACACACACACACACACACACACACACACACTTACATCACTTTAGCATTGTAAATTAACCCAAGACATGGCTTTGGACCATTTAGGGAAACCAGAATACCAGGAGTACAGGATCCAGACCGCCCTACCTGGGATCACTTCTAGGACCTGCTTGCTGTGTGGCAACAGTGCTCCCCACTGAGCAGTGCTAATTTTGACACTAAATTTTGACTTTGTTTCAGTCAGAGTTTAACCAAAATGTTATTTAGTTTGACTCATAATTTAGTTAGCTAAACTGTTTTTTAGTCTAGTCTAGTTTTAGTCTAGACTGTAGATGACTAATGTCGATTATAGTTGACATAATCTACAGTAGATTCAGATGGCAAAAATATTTAATGTAAAAGCTACAATACATAAATGCTTTTTTAACATTTCCCTATAATCATTTCATGCACTTCAATGAAAATGAAAAGATTTTAACCACTTTTGGAGCAGTATTGAGTGTGTAATACACACACAAACAGATTTAACTTATTTGAAACAAAAACACATTTCAGATTAACTGGTCAATTCTCTATTCAGTAACTAACATTACAGTACAGCAGTTTCATCTGTTAATCCACAGCTCAGCAAGAGCGCAATTTTAAGCAAATTCTAAGCATTGACATGCTTCCCTTTGCATGGATGGTTTTATGATAGACGCTTGTTGTTTGGTCTTCGTGGGGTTAGATTAAATATGTGTGTCTTACCGCATTACTGACTGGATCGCTGACCAACTCATCCTGCCTTTTCACATTTGCTAAAGTTATGGCTTTCTAACTTGTCCTACCTTCCACCAACTAAATAAGATCTGATTGGATGTTGCCTCTGCCAAACACTTTTGCCAATGCATCTTGTCCTTTTTTACGAGATGTGGTGGTCTTAGTAGGACCCACCTATGCGGGATAGACGAAGTCCCACGACATATAATAATAATGGGAAAATAATATAGAACAACTTAAAACGGATTAAGAGCGGAGCGTAAGACTCCTCAACACAAAAAAACAAAAGGATGAAGGGGCAACGCGCGATCCAATCGCCGAAGCGCCAACTGGGCAAGCGTGCAGAGAGAGCACGACCCGGGATGCCTCCCAAGTGACAAGGCAGTCTCAACGACAGAGGGCGAAGGTGAGTTCAAATGCGCATGTAGCGCAGGAATGCCATACCGGGGTGCGTACACCTCAAACGCTCGGCCGTGTGGTCACTCTGCCGGGGCGCGTTTCACCAAGAGAGGGCAGCCGGCTGGAGTGAGGCTCAAGAGAGCACAGAGGGTGCCAGAGCGCCAGGAAGCCATGCCGGGGCGCGTATTTTTCGAACGCACAGCCGAGTGGCTGCTCTGGCCGGGGCGCGTCTCATTTCGAGCTGAGTGAGGCTAAAAAGAACGCAGTTACAAAATTAAATGAAAGTCAAATGGGTGAGATGTTTGTCTTGATTCTTAGTTTTAGGTTCAAGAGCAAGAATGGGTCAAGGCTTGCCAATATGCCAATCTGGATGTCAGGGAATTATGCAGCGCTTAAAAAAAAAGGCTTCCCAAAGTCAAATCGGTAAAATATATGACAACATATGCTGCCATCCACACATCATCTGTTTCAGCGACATCCCTGACTTTTCCAGCAGGACAGCACCAGATAAAATTACATAGTGCTCAGAAAGTGCACAGCTTAGGTGTACAGTACACTGCATAGGTGAGCATGGGTACTAGACTAGGCTTGACTTTTTAAGTGTGTTGCTTTGAAGTGTCTGTGTCATTAAAAAACTAAGCTGTGATGTTAGATATTTGTGAAGCTGCTTCACTGCAATGCTCTGTTGTCTTAAAACAGCACTATATAAATAAGTTTGATCTAGCCTTATATTATATATTATATTTTTTAATTTAAAACAACAAATAATGTAGTAAGTGTTTTCTACATGAAGCATTTACATTATTTACAAGTAAATGTTTTTATCACACTTTTTGAATTTATGGTTGTATTTGAGTTAACGTTGTTGGTAATTCATTCTGTTGTTGTCACTAACTTCACTCTCTTCTAACGCTTGGATGCATTATGTCAATTTCTTATGACCTGTAGAAGCAGTAAGCTAAATAAATACAGCATTCTTATGTAGCATGCATGTTACTGATGGCACTTTCAAATAAACAACTGTCTTCACACGTATGGGAAACTGATTGCGCGCACGCACACACACACACACACACACACACACACACACGTTTGGTGTATACAACATGCAGAGAATGTGTCTTTGTGTAGATGTGACCAACAGTGTCTAACTCACATTGTTCCTGAAGGAATGTGCCCTGATTGGGTCCTCAGCAGCAAGAGAGATGCTACTGAGGATGATGAATACGAGGATCAGGTTAGTGAAGATGTGATGATTTATCACAGTGTGACAGCCTACTCTTATTCTGCAAAGAGGCAAAAAGACAGAGAGGGTGAGCAGAATAAAGAAAGGATGTAGCTATACAGTCAATCTACATTTTACCCAAACTGACATGTAATTTGTTCTTGAACGAAAATCCCTGATATTTTTACTGCACAAACAAGGTCTTGCAAACACAAACACTTTTTTCTTCTAGCTATCAACCATCAATTAGACTAAGTTTGGGATCAAAAACAACTGTTTTGGTTAGGCACTGCAAAAAGAGAGGATAAAAAGAGGAGCCAATTCGAAGTAAAACAATTCCAACTGGCAACGCATAAAAATATGGTTTTGACATAACACTTTAATTTAATGTTTAATTTAAGGTGTAAACACACTGAGGGACAAATTCCTCTGGTGAGTAGATATTCAATAAAACACTGTCTATTTTGGCTTATTTGAATAGAATAGCAATCAGAATGCCCTGCATGTAATTATTTTTCTGTATTATACAGTTCAATTGGATTAAAATAGTTAAATTACTATTACCATTTGACACAAGTATTTTATCGTGTATTTTTCACATATCACTGCAAAGCTTAGCAGCCACTCTTCTAGTACCCTAATGCTAATTCTTACATAATGATGTTTAAACTGATTATTACAAAAACAATAATTGTGTTTTGTTTTGTTTTGTTTTAAAACACAACAGTCTTCTCAGAAAAAACAAAAACATTTCACAATTTTATAATGAATGCTAATTACTACATCTTTATGTTAAACTAAAGACAAGGTATCCACTACTATATTAAGTCAGGATAATTCAAACTGCATCTAATCAGGCTGCACAACTGAACAAGATCGGTCAATCAAACAATCAGGTCCTGTAGTTTGGGAAGAAGACATGCAGGACATCAGTTTTCTTTTTCCTCATACAGTAGCAGTTAAAAACTATTGGTATTAAAAAGGATAATTAAGTTCCTGTCAGCTTTTCTGAGCATGTTTCTGCACAGGCAAATAAAAATGGTAACAATGGGCACAAACCACAAACATTGGACAGTAAATAATTTATGATAAGTTTGCTATTTTAAATGAACATTATTTATATTTAACTTTAATATTATAAGTAATATTGTAACTAGTTATAAAGTTTTATTGCAGTAACACACAGAATACGTACAACTAATCTACTTGAAAACTATCTTTGTGAGAAGGTCATGGTACTACAAGCCACTAGGAAAAGTTAAATTAAAACTTCATTCGTTAATTTATTCATTAATTCATGCTTTGTCTTATCCACTTATTCTCATCAGGGTCGCTGGAGAGCTAGTCCCGGCTACACAGGGCACATGGCAGGAAAAACCATGCACAGAGCGCCAATCCAGTAAATGGCACGTACTCTCACACAAGTACATACACTCCCCTACAAAACTATTGGAACAGTGAGGACAATCTTTTTATTGTTGCAGTAGACTGGATACATTTGGTTTGACATTAAAAGATGAATATAGGACAGAAGTTTTCAGTAACATTTCATCGCATTTCTGGTAAACCTCTGTACTTTTGTTCATGAAGTCTTCTGTGTAGAGTACATTGTGATAATGTAGGTAGGATGTAGGTTGTTGCTGATGTTTTAGGGCTGTTCTTTATAGCACACAATGTTTCTGTCATCAAATGCTGTTGCTTTCCTTGGTCTACCTGTTCGAAATCTGTTACTTAGTATGCCTGTAGCGGCTTCTCCAGGACATTACAAATGGTTGCACTGGCAACGGCCAATATTTGTGCAATGGCTCTGATTGATTTATCAGCAAAAACAGAAGAATTGGCCTCACTGCTCCAATACTTTTGTATTGAAGTGTACACATTTACACACAAAGGGCCACTTTAGAGATACCAATTTACTTTGGACCCTGGAAGGAAACCTAAGTACCGGGAGAAAAACATGCGCAGAGTTTGGATCGACTCTGGAATCCTTGGATACCTTGAAATTTGCTGGATAATTGTGTATACTTATGTGAATAATTATTTGATAAAATTGGTACGTTTCAAAATGTGTCCATTTAATTCATAGTCTGAATTTCAAACATTTAAACAATCATTTGTGTGTGTGTGTATGTGTGTTGTACTGTTGGCTTACAGGTTGGTTTTGCTGAGGCAGAAGAAAGCACTGCCTTCTGGAATCGGCACAACCTTCTCTTTAGGGGGAGCAAAATCAGCCACATTCAACTGAGCCCCTCCTTCTTTAGTGGCAAAGAAAGAGTGGCAGGTATATTAACAGGTTTGACTTCATTATGAAATAAACTTCAGACCCAATTCACACAGTAAATCAGTAAATCTAAATATCAGTGTTATGTGACTAGACAGACCTACAGTTAGGTCCATATATATTTAGACACTGACACAAATTTTGTCTTTTTACCTGTTTCCTGAAACATATTCAAGTTATAGTTATATAATGTACATGGACATAAAGTACAGACATTCCGCTTTCATTTAAGGGTGTCCACATTAAAATTGGATGAAGGGTTTAGGAGTTTCAGCTCCTTAACATGTGCCACCCTGTTTTTAAAGGAATGGAGAGGTGTGGGCAATCCCCTTGTTATGTCATTCTCAATTAAGCATATAAAAGGCCTGGAGTTGATTTGAGGTGTGGTGCTTGCATTTGGAAGGTTTTGCTGTAAAGAAAACATGCGGTCAAAGGAGCTCTCCATGCAGGTGAAACAAGCCATCCTTAAGCTGCAAAAACAGGAAAAACCCATCCGAGAAATTTCTACATTATTAGGAGTGGCAAAATCTACAGTTTGGTACATTCTGAGAAAGTAAGAAAGCACTGGTTAACTCATCAATGCAAAAAGACCTGGATGCCCACGGAAGACAACAGTGGTGGATGATCGCAGAATAATCTCCATGGTGAAGAGAAACCCCTTCACAACAGGCCACCAAGTGAACAACACTCTCCAGGAGCTAGGTGTATCAATATAACATTCTCTACCATAAAGAGAAGACTACATGAAAGTAAATACAGAGGGTTCACTGCACAGTGCAAGCCACTCATAAGCCTCAGAAATTAAAAGGCTAGACTGGACTTTGCTAAACAACTTCTGAAAAAGCCAGTACAGATCTGGAAGAACATTCTTTGGACAGATGAAACCAATATCAACCTGTACCAGAATTATGGAAAGAGAGAAGTATGGCGAAGGTGTGGTATAGCTCATTATCCAAAGCATATCACATCATTTGTAAAACACGGCGGAGGCAGTGTGATGGCTTGGGCATGCATGGCTGCCAGTGGGTCACTACTGTTTATTGATAATGTGAAACAGGACAGAAGCAGCCGAATGAATTCTGAGGTATTCAGAGCCATACTGTGTGCTCAGATCCAGCCAAATGCAGCCAAACTGATTGGTCTTCATTTCATACTACAGATGGACAATGACCCAAAACATAAAGCCAAAGAAACCCAGGAGTTTATTAAAAGCAAAGAAGTGGAATATTCTTAAATGGCCAAGTCAGTCACCTGATCTCAACCCAATTAAGCATGCATTTCACTTGTTAAAGACTAAACTTCAGACAGAAAGGCCCACAAACAAACAGCAACCGAATACCGCCGCAGTGAAGGCCTGGCAGAGCATTAAAAAGGAGACAACACAACGTCTGGTGTCCATGAGTTCAAGACTTCAGGCAGTCATTGCCAACAATGGGTTTTCAACCAAGTACTAGAAATGAACATTTTATTTACAATTATTTAATCTATGCAAAAGTCTGAACTTCAACTGCATCTGAATTGTTTTGTTCAAAATTTATTGTGGTAATGTATAGAACCAAAATTTAAAAAATGTTATCTCTGTCCAAATATATATCGACCTAACTGTATAGTGCAGAGGGGAGAATTTATGTCTTAGCTATGCATGTGTAACTCATATACTGTAAAATTTTCTTTACCATCATCATCCCCTTCATCATGCTCCTCCTCTTCCTCATACTCATCCAAGTCAACCTACACAATTCAATTAATAGAGATCAACAGTGGCAACTTGTGGCAAAAAGCTTTTACACAAACCATCAAAATAACAAAAGCCAAAGCAAAGCATTCACATGAAGACAAACATTTTAAAAGATGTAAATGTCACACTCGTCACAATGAAAGGAGGAAATCATGCATCTGTCAAATAGCTCAATTTAAGCAGTATAAATGCAATAGAAAGCTCATTGACAAACATTAAACATTAAGGAATTATAGAACAAATCAACCAATTCGCTTTATATCGATTACAGGGAAACACCTGAAAAAGAATAAACCTATACAGTAAGGATGAAATTGTAGACTACACAATTTATATGTTATTCATTTGATTCAACTATGACCAGAAGAGCATCAGATATATCTGAGAAGTTTGACATTATACTAATAAGGAAAATTTAATGTCGAGCCCACAAACAGATGGAAATATTTAGAAATATGAGATTTTAAGACATTTTGAATTTATGGGATTCCAGTAATACACACAAATATATATTTAGCAGTAACCATACTCTGAATTTAGAATTCTGAATAATCCATGAGCAAGCGGTGCCCAGTATGTTACTCTTCCACACCTTCTCCATGCTAAATTAAATTAGCAGTGTGTGACAGTCATGACAATAACCATTGTTGTTTTTTTTACTTTCACTGCATTATTCAATAAACTACATGAGCTATTCAAAACTTTATTATAAAATAAGCATTATGTTGCCCAAGTGTAGTTTACCCAGTTAACATGTTCCCATAGTAAATCAGTGACTACCTGGAATTATTAGATGTTGTTTTTAACAAATTAAAAGTAGTGAGTTAAAATATGAGATATAACAAATATGGCTCTTAAATTAGCACAGTCTGAGCACCACAGCTGCAGAGAAAATGTCTGATTGTACCTTCGCTTCCTCAGTCTCTCCTTCTCCTTGACTCTCCTCTTTCTTTTGCCTGTACGGAATAATATAACTATTTAAATAAAATACTAAAATAAAGAGAAACAATCATTCATTCTACATTGCATTGCTGCATTATTTAGATCAGAGATAGTCTTGGAAACATACTCTACATTTTATGTAACAATGCTGTTGTACAAATTCTGTAATTTACAACTTTACCACTGGACCAAGTTTCAATATTTTCTGTCATTGTGTTGTTTTGTTTATATGTTGTTTGTAAATTTCAAATAGTGCAAAAATTGTGACATGTCTGCCCAACTGCAGATACAGAGGCAGTACTTACACAAAGTTTCAGCACAAACTGAACATGTATTTTTTTGATTATTTTCGCATATTCTTGTTACATTAAGAATGTGTACGTGTACTATACATGTGTATTACAATATGTTACTATATTATACAATACTGATTTTTCTTTTATACTAGTAATACTCAATTATATGTCCTGTGGTTTTTACTACATAAGATTGATGCTAAGCAAAGAACATTCTGTTAAAAATATGCAATACAAAATACAGGAGTATTTATTTCACTTAAGGTAAAATATAGCTGTCAGACTGATTTGTGTTGAAAAGCCACATCATCCTGCATGGCTCTCCCAGACCTCGTTCACTTTCCACAGTGGTCCACTGTTGCCACATGCTGTATATTTCCTATAAATACTCTTCTTCCTGTTCACTTATTTCTCAAGTCTTCTCTGTTCCCTGGTGATTCTGACCCCAATCCTTGCTTATTCAGGTGAGTGGGTTCTGGTCTGTTTCTCTTGCTCTATGTTCTGTTCTCTGCCGTGTGCCTTGTGTTAGCCTTGTACATGGTTAGCATTAGTTGTCTATGTTTGGTTAGCATCATGTGTGCTTATTACCTCTGTTTGTGTATATGTTAGCATATGTTCACTATTAGGCTTGATTGCTGTTGTTGTGGCATTGTTTGCATTAGTATAAGCTTATTGTCTGTTTGGGTAGCACATGGTAGTTAGGATTAGTGTATAGCACTGGTGTTCTATAGGTGTTTATGTTCCCCTGTTACGTTGAATGCACTGTATATCACTAGGACAATTGTAAATAAACTTACTGCATACTTGCACATACGTCTGTCTCCCTTTTTGCTTACGCAAAAAAATGCTTTGCATACCCTTTAAAAATGGTTTCTTGTACTTAAATAAAATCAGAGTGCATTTTTGCATTTGTGTTGTAATCACATCTTATTTCAAGTAATGAATGATGCGTACTCATTCTTTTTGTCATCTCCATCTCCTCCGGCCAAATTGTCCACAGCAATAGCCAAGAAGACGTTGAGGAGGATGTCTGAGAGGCAGCTTGTTAAGGATCCAACATACCCACAAAAGTGTATAGAAAACTGTATAAAAGTGTATAAAAAACTGTACAAGTACAGCACAGAAGAAACAGAAAATTCTAATTTAAAAAAACTTTCTTGTATATTGCTGAGGTTTATAATTAGGAGTAATATATCAAGTGGCTAATACAAGTGGCAAATACATTTATATGAATACATGCGTAATTTCTATTTTGAGCTAATTCTGAATGAATGGATACAGTTGCCACAGATGAAGAGAATGACAAAATACAGGCACACAATCATTCCAGGGAATACAGGGCCCCCATACGCCATAATCCCATCATACATCACCATATTCCAGTCTTCACCTGTCAAAATCTAAGCACAAAGAGTAAGCTTTCTAACCAGCCTACATGCAGCAATTAATCCTAATCTACACAGTCTTTACATGTATTACATATATAACATTTTAAAAAAGATCATTTGTACATTTTATTTAAACAGAAATTCTGAAAAATCTCCAGCACAGGGGTTAGAGGTGTAATGTTTTTTTAATATACAGTATCTCACAAAAGTGTGTACATCCTTCACATATATTCACAATTATTTTATTATGTCTTTTCATGGGACAAAATTGAAGATATGATACTTTGACAATTTGAAGATAAAGTAGTCAGTTGTATAACTGTGTAAATTTCGCGCACCCGAACAGTCCCAAGTGTTCGTTAAAGCCATTTATATTATCCATCTGGCTGATGACGTGATGATGAACACCTGGGGCTCGCACTACTTAAGCATGAGCCCCGGTGCTATTCGGTGCCACATTGTCTCAGTTTGTTTGCACCAGGAATGCCTCTCCCAGGCTACCCATGGCTACGGGCTCACAACCTGTCCATCGCCTGGTCCTCTGGTTCCATCTATTGTTGGTCCCTTGCTTGCAGCTCGCCGTGGCTACTCAGACGAGGGGAACATTTGGCCAGTCCTTTAAGTTTCCAGAGAACCTATTCCCCAGGTCCCATCTCAGTATCACGATTTGGCCGAGGTGGTCAGTCGCTCTAGGGCCCAGACTCTGTCCTCTCACCGCTTCTTTGACTGAGCCATTAACCTATTACCCGACACCACCCTTGATGCCCTTGATGGCCACGACCTTTGAATCTTCACCAAATTAGATCTGATAAGTGCTTACAACCTCAACTGCATTCAAAAGGGGGATGAGTGGAAGACGACCAGCTTTAATTGCAACACCAGCTCTTTGTGAAGCTGGAGAAGTCCACCTTCCATGCCTCTGAGCTGTCATTCCTGGGGTTCGTGGTCTCCAAAAGGGTCCTACACATGGACCCGGTCAAAGTCACGGCTGTTAAGACTTGGCCGGTCCCCACCTCAAAGCGGCAGCTTCAGAGGTTCCTGGGCTTTGCAAACTTCTTCAGGAAGTTCATTCGGGACTGCAGCTCGTGGCTGCACCCCTCACAGCTCTGACGGACAAGGTCCCTTTCCGGTGGACAAGCAAAGCACAGACCTCTTTCGACTGGCTTCAGGGGCTCCAGGCTAGTGCCCTTGTCTTACGCCTATCCAACTGCTCATTGTGAAGGTGGGCGCCTCCGAGGTAGGTGCGGGGTCGTTCTCTTCCAGATGCTTCCCCCTGACAGAAGGAAACACCCATGCGCCTTTTTCTTCCACCACCTGGCGCCTGCTAAACAGAACTACCCGGTGGGGGACATGGATTTTTTGGCCATAAAACTGGCACTAGAGGAGTGGCAACACTGGTTGGAGGGGGCCCGGCATCTGTTCCTGGTCTGGACCGACCACATGAACCTGAATGCTAAGCAGGCGGTGATTCCCCTTTCTAGCCTCTTTGGTGGTGCCCCTTGTCATACTTCCCAGGCTCCAAAATATGAAGCCAGATGCTGTATCATGCCTCTGAAAGCCCATTTCCTTCCAGACCGAGCCTGGGTCCATCCTGCCCCAGACCAGATCCTGACTCCCCTGACCTGGGGAATAACCAGGGCAGTACCTGGGCCCAATAGGCGGGCCACCAGGCAAACTTTACGTGCCATTGTCAGTGCGTGACCAGGTACTGCAGTGGGAACACTCATCCCAACTCACTATGACCCTGGACACTGTGCGGCTATGCTTCTGCTGGCCCAACATGACTGATGACTGTCGGACATTCGTTTGAGCCTGCCACATATGCACCGCTATCAAGAGAGGACGGAAGTGTACCCAGGGACTCCTGCAGCCTCTCCCCGTGCCTTCACAACCCTGGTCCCCCCTGGCGGTGGACTTCTTTAACGGTCTACCCCACTCCAAGGGCTGCACCGCCGTGCTGGTGGTTGTTGACCACTTCTTTAAGGCCGCCTGATTCATCCCAATGGCAAAGCTTCCATCAGCTCTGGAGACGGCTCAAGCCATCCTCCAGCACGTGGTCCGCTTTCACACCTGACCTTCTAACCCTAACAAGTCACATGATACCAGGAAGGAAAAATGGCTAATCGGGCACAACTTTACTCATTTTTGCTGCCAGCGGTTTAGATGTTTATGGCTGCGTGTTGAGTTATTTGAGGGCAGAGCAAATCTACACTGTTATATAAGCTGTAGACGGGCTACTGTTGTCCCATGAAAAGATTTAATTCAAATATTTACAAATTGAGAGGGATGTACTCACTAAATACAAATACTGTATTTAGATAGATTTAATAGCTTGGGATATTTTTATATATTTAATCTTTTTGCACTTTTTTAGATATGTTAAATATAATCATAAAATTTCATACAACAATGTATAAGCCTCCATAATCCAGTCGTTCCATAGCAAGTCAAGTGAATAAGGGATATTTAAGATGAATAATGCATGCCACTTTTATAATAGTTAGTTGGTAATTGTGACTTGTCAATTTATTTCATTCAGTAAAAAGTTACAGTTTATATAAATGACCATGGTAAAATAAATTCCAGTGGCCTTGTAGTTAAAAGATATGTATACACGTTCCAGAAGTTTGGGTCTATCACCACAATCTCATATTCAGATTATTCTCTCACAAATCACACAATTATTTTTTTTATCTTTAAGAACTCTAAAACTTTACTCTTCACTCAGTGTAAATTGATGTGTGTGGCATAAACTAATGTAAGCTAATGTCCATAAACTTATAATAGTATTAAGATAATTTATCATTTTAACATGAAAGTACTTCAAATTAAATGGAAATACAACTTAAAGGTAGAAATGTTGTTACGAGATGTGGTGGGTTTTGGTAGGACCCAAGGATGCGGGATAGACGAAATCCCACAACCTATAATAATAATGAGGAAATAATATAGAAGAACTAAAAGGGGATTAAGAGTGGAGCAAAGGCAACTGAACACTAAAAAACCAAAAGGATGAAATGGCACTGATAGCGAGAGGGCGCCGAAGCACCAACGGGGCAAGCGTGCAGAGAGCACGATTTGGGACGTCTTCCAAGTGGTGAGACACGGAGGTAGTCCGAACACCAGAGGGCGAAGGTGAGCTTGGACGTGCATGTAGCGTGGAAGAGCAGCCGAGAGTGAGGCTCAAAAGAGCACAAAAGGCGCTGAGGCGCCAGGGGGCGAGTGTGAGCTTGGACGCACGTGTGGCGCAAGTAAGCCAAGCCGGGCGCGTCCCATTCAGGGCGGGCAGCTGGCTGGAGTGAGGCTTGTTGGGTGCCAACAACGAAGGAGCATGAACTCAGGCCTGCAAGGAACGCACTAGCACGGGACGGGGACCCTCAAAGTGCCCCTAAAAATACGAAATACCTCGGGGGTTCCCCCCGTATCCGTCCATCGGGACTAGGAGCCCTCGAAACGTTACCCACTATCCCTAAAGGTGTGTGTAAGGACGCGCATACCGAATGGAGACGACCTGGCAGCAAACAGCGCTAAAACCCGCACCTAAATAGAAGGAGAAGCAGCTGTTCAGAATCAGCCTCACCGATAGCTCTGTAATGGCGACCCACGAGGACGGCCGTACGCTCCGGAGCAAATGTAGGAACCCTAACACATTTGAGCAGTTTTATTTAAATGTAGTTTGCTTATGTTTTGAAACCTTTGATTATTCAAAATGAAATATATTAAGTGAGCGTATACTGTGATAATGTCACTTATTTCAGAATAAAAATCTTAAGCTAAATACATTAGATTCTGTGTTCTTAATTCCATGTAAAATTATTTTTATATTAACACTTTTAAATGCAACATTTGTTGAGGACAGTAGAAATTTGATCTGGAACAGTGAACTTTCTGGTTGCTGCCTGACTAGTTAAAAAGTTAATATTGAGCCTTGCAATTAAAATCATTGACATTTAAATCATTTACAGTATTTAGGATACAACCTTATCCATGATTTACAAAAATGCTTTAGCCAAATCAACTATTATAACCCAATTACTCAGACTGACCTGAAAACAGGTAAGAAGAGCCTGTGGAAAAGTGTCGAATGTGCTCCTCTTGGTCTGCATTTCATCAAAGTTGAACTTCCCACCAAACAGCTGCATGCCAAGCAGGGCAAATATTATGAGGAACAGGAAGAGCAGCAGAAGCAGAGATGCAATGGACTTCATGGAGTTCAGCAAAGAAGCCACTAGATTGGACAGAGCTGTCCAGTGACTGCAGATAGCAACAACATAGCATAAAAATAAATAAAGGGATTTGGGGTAATATCTGAACCTTCTAACTAATTTATTTTTTGCGTACCGTGTGACTTTAAAGATCCTAAGCAAACGAACGCAGCGCAGCACAGAGATGCCAAGAGGTGGCATTATCTCCATCTCTACTAGCACTGTTTCCAGAATTCCTCCACACACCACGAAACAGTCAAAGCGATTAAAAAAAGCCACAAAATAAGCCTGCAGGCCAAGACTGTACATCTTCAGCAACATTTCAAGCGTGAAGAGAGACAAAAGAACCTTGTTGGCAATTTCTACAGGGGAACAAAAAGGGAAGAAAAACGAATTCACATTTACATATACGTAGTCTTTTGGCACATTTTTGTTAAAAATACAATTGAAGGTACAAGCACACATCATAAATGAAGACATATTATTTATATTACAGGTTAGTCCACAAAATAATGCTACTCAGAGACTAACAAGCAAGTTCTTAGTTTGACTTTATGGTCTTATACACTCACATGCCACTTTATTAGGTTTATTACGTTTTCTACAAGCATTTAGCTTTGTACACATAGTCATGAGGACCTGCTAATGTTCAAACCAAGCATCGGAATGGTGATTTAAGTGACTTTTAACTTTGCAGTTGTTCGTGCTAGATGGGCTGGTCTGGGTATTTTGCACATAGCCTCTCTAGGATTTACAAAGAACTATCTAAAAAGAGAAAATATCCAGTGAGTTGCAGTACTCTGGGCAAAAATGTCTTGTTGATACCAGGTCAGAGCAGAATAAACAGAAAGGTTTGAGCTGATAGAAAGGCAAAATGAACTTATATAAGCACTCATAACAACGAGGTATGCAGAAGAGCTTTTCTAATCGCACAACATGTTGAACCTTAAAGCGAATGGTTAGCAGAAGAGCAGTGTCACTCCTGTTACCTAAGAACAGGCAAGTGAGGTTACAATTTGCATGGGCTCAGTCATTCCTATGGGAAAAATGAACAGATGAACATTTAAACAGTTGTATACAAGCCCACATCACACCAAAATAACTACTTATCCTAAATTGGTTTGGTGTTAATAACCACAACAACATCAATAATAATCACTGAAATAATTTGGACAATACTGATTATTACATAGCTAATATTCGAAGATGTTTACACTATATCATCTAAAGCTAAACCACATAAATATGCATAAACAGGCTGATCAAATGTCACAGAAATCAAATATGCTGCTAATCTGATTGCGGCAATTGATTTCTTGACCACTTTCACTGGAAAAACCTGCCCTTAATCCAATATGATGGATTTCAAGATAGTGGCCATGTTCCGGATATAATCCAAAATATACCTACAAGATATACCTACCCACTCACCCATTACATGCTGGGGTATTCAAATATGTAACTTTCCCTTTTGTTTTGAAAACAAAAATGTGTCATGTGACTTTCCCCCCTGTATATTTATTAAACTCCTATGCTGATTTAATTCTGATTGACATGTATGGCAGCAGTCTAACATGACCCAGGTTTTAGTCCCCGCATTGTCTTGCCCCCCATGGCCACATCAGACATAACATACAGACACATTTGCTGTGTTTGAGGGAGGGGAGGTTGAGAATAAGTGCTGGAAACCTGCAGTCATGACCAGAAAGAGCTTGGTTAGATGGGGGAAAAAAGTATGTTAAAAAAAATTACAACATATCATTGTTTGCATAACAGGCAGGACAGTGTAAGTATTGAATTCTTAAAGTCCTATTAAAATTCTCTTAACATTCCAAAAGATCAAAAGTGGAGTAGTAAATACACACCTTGCACGTCAGTGAGCCAGACTGGCTGGTTATAATGTTCTGATGCGCTGAGAGCAGTGTTGAGAAAAACCAGAATTAATACCACCCAATAGAATGTCACTGATTTTACAGCTTTTCGACATGTCCGGCGAACTCCACGATTGTAGCGACGTAATGTGCGACTGAGAACACATACACAGGAAAAAACACACATATATTTTTTAACATATCGGATTACCATAAAGTACATTAAAATAAGCCTGTTAATTGTGATCTGGATAAAGTATTAGATCTCCTCAAAAGAAAGAACTATACAGATTTAGAGTTAATGAACTGTAAACTGAAGAGCTTAAAACAAATCATGTCTTCATAAGAGTTTTTTTTTATGTCAATTAACCTGACAGACCAGATAATGTATGTGAGGGGCAGCTGCATTTTGTCAGGGATAGCACCAAGCCAGTTGAAGCTAGAAAATCAATACTCTTTTAAAAGTGAGACCGCTGGAATATTTTTCCCAAAAATCTCTTCAACCTCAGTCGGCTAAGCTCATCACCTGCTCTTGTGAGAAGCGCCTAATTTAAGTTTCCCCTCCATTTATTTAATGAATAAAAACACACTTTACTTTTAAAAGGTTGCTTTTAAATTTTTTGGAGAAGTTTTAATTCAGGAAAAGTCCAAGAACAGTGACAAGTACAAAATATTGACCATTTGTTTTGAAAGGCGAAAAAGCGCTAAAAATCGCCCCTCGCCCATCGCTTTTTGACATCATTTATCCAAATATGATAACGTTATGCATGCTAAATTAATTAATATTGTTCAAACAATCTATCCAATAATGGTGTCCAAATCTCTGAAGTTTAGAAAGTCATAACATTGTTAATTTTCATCCAATTTCAGTTTTGTATCTCTCAGTCTATACTTTTATCATTAACGAGCATTATGTGCATTTGTAATTTTTACGAGAAGTTCCTGTTTTTGCCATAGCCCCTCACATATGAAATGCTAAAATCAAAGGGGAATGAATGGTACTCCAAATATGGAAATCTCAGGATGTTTTACTATAATTAATCAAAAATACAGTCAAAATCTGCTATCCAAATGTAACGGATTCCAGAAGAAAATATGGATTGAGGATACAGCGGTACCTTGGTTTTTGATCACATCAGAACTCGTCGGATTTGGTTCTTGACCTGAGAAATATTTTGACTAGAAAATTTTTGCACTTGCTCAAAGTTGTATGCCATGCAGCTCGTTAAAGCTGAAACTCAACTCCCGATGCATGATTCACGATTCAGTACACAGTAATTCAGTCCAATAACTTTTTCTATTCAATAACTGTTTTCAGTGGTTTTACTGAGGTTTTCTTTATTTTACATCCACAATACAGTATTCTTATTGCAAATAAGTCTCCATGGGTCCTAAAATGGCTGATGAATACAAGCAACCTGAAAGGAGATGAAGGACTATGTCCTCCCGATTACTTTCAAGCTGATCAACACTTTGAGTTCACCAGCAGAGTGTGCTTTTACTTTTCACTTTTGATCCATTACCCACTAAATTAGATTACATTTTCAACACTATATAAAACAGGCATTGCATTAATGATTTTGGCTGTAGGGTAATGTATATATGTTATAAACAATAAGGTTGGCTTCATTATAATAGATTATAGACTATATTAAATTACCCGGTTCATGATGCATAATTATGATGGATTTGTCAAAACATTATCCCCATCCTAAATCAGGGCGCACCTGTACAATACAACTTTACTGAAGCATATAATGCCGTACACAGTGTGGATTTTCTAGGTTTCTAAAACAGATTAATTCAGTTTACATTATTTGATTGGTATTCCTCGTTTTCTTGACAAGCCTTCTGGAAAAAAAATAATGACAAGAATTGAGGTACCACTGTAACTGGACAGCCATTTTCTTTACATCTGATTCTTTAAATTTCTATCATGTTCTGACTTCATCAGAACCAAACACACAGTCAACAATGTAAGAATAATATTCTGTAGCAAAATGTCTCAGTTTCTGTTGCAGTTAACCTAACCATAAACTACTACTAGTTACAGATTCACTTACAGGTTTATTATAATATCATGTTATTATATTGGATTTTATTTACTGTATTCCTTATTGGATTTATTCAGGTCAGTGTCTGTATATGTAAGAATTTTTTACAAATTAATTCTCATAAACTTAAATAAACTTATTTATTTACATTTGTACATATAACATCTTGGCTGCCAAAAGACGTTGGGTTCTTTGGCCCTCCCAAGGTTTCTTCTTTGCCACTTTCGTAATAGATTCGCTCAATTGGGACTGTGGGCCTATATACATGTACAACTACCTTAAGATAATGTTCTGTTGTAAAAAGTGCTCTAGAAATAAATCTGACTTGAAGTAGCTCAATACACCTGGAATATCTAAAATACTGACAATGTTACACTGTTACACAGTCATTTGGAACGGAATTTTCCAGACACAATTTTTAAAATGCTAGTGGTTCACTGTTAAGAATAATCAAAAATGAATTTTTAAAATGTGGCTAGGGAAAAATAACATGCAAATTATTGCTTTTACTTGGTGCCCTTCTGGCTTTTGTCTACTTTCAGTAATTTAAGAGAAAACTCACCAGCAAGGGATTTTCATGATGTAAGCACTGAAGACAGTAAGAAAGAATATGCAACAGAACACAAATATAATGAGAGCAAAGAAGAACAAAACAGTGTCAAGTGCAGTGTGTACTTCAGTGAAAAGCACTTGATAGAAATAATAAGACAGTAGCAAGACTACCAGCAAGGAATGACTTCAACTACCTAATTCCGACTGATACTTAGCATGCACAAACAACAAGATTCAATTTAGACACCTAAAGAAATGAGGTCTGTGTGTGATAATGTGTGTTACCAGCAAGCAGCCCAACAGTCAGTGTGCTCTTCGTCTATATTCTCTGTGTTCTCAGAGGCTGTTTCACTAGCTGGAAGACTTGCTACAGAGAGAGAAAGTAAGAGACAGAGAGCCAGACACACAGAGACAGACATGGAAACATGGAGGAAAAATGCAAAACAAAGACCAAGAGCGAGCAGCTTCTTTCTAATGTCAGTTCCACACTGGCAGAGTTATAAAAAAGCAGACAATCTGAAACAGGATCAAACATTTTAGTGTGGATAATATAGCAAGAGTGGCTCAGACAAGATTTCGTACAATTCAGAACATAGAGTCTAGGAACACTATATTAAGCAGGTTGCCACACCACATTTTCCATACCATGGGTCTCATTTGAGTGGGTGAACCAGCTGAACTTCCCTCGCTTTTTGTCAGCCAGGTCTCGCAAGGTCATCCCTAATGAGAGGGAACAGGAGATGGACACTAAATATAATGTTCTCTTGACAGTTTAGACAAATAGACAACATTCTTTGTTTCTTAGTTGACAATGATAAGTAGGTATAAATTATGACACTCATGGGGAAATATTTGTCAATTATATTAAATTAGAGAGCTCACGTCTGTTCCCGTCCTCATCAAACTCGTCAATGTCCTCGGCTTGCATGATCCAGTCCATGTATCCACACAAGTCTTCCTCCATCTGCTGTTTCTCCCTCAACTTCTGAAAGTCTCCACGTGCTTTAGCCTTCTCTCTCTCCTTAGAGAATTCACTGCATACACACACAAATAATGAGTATAAACATAGATCACATTAGTAAATAACATAATTAAAAAAGCAGCAAAAGTCAGCTTATACTACATTATGCGTTTTCTCACCTCTTACATGGTTATATTGGTATGCTGTAATTCATCTTGATCTTTAAAACTACACACTTCTTTGTAATGTCTTTTTATTTTTCATTTCATTTTATTTTTTATTTAAACATACTTACATTTACAAAAACATAACTTCAAAACAGTTGCTGTTTTACCTAACAGGGTATATAGCTCTTATCAATCAAGTTAAGTCTTATGTATAAAATGTTTTTTATATTATTCCTTTTAGATTAATCATTGCTTTTCTGTTCTAAGCACCAATTTTGCTTGTTATTTTTTTTACTTTGACACCTGATTATAATTATAAGCACATCAAATTGTCATTACCGTTTGGTTAATCTGATGAATTAACTTTTGGTTATGTTTCTCAAAACATACATCAACACATATCAAACTTCTCTGAGTATGACCAGAGTGAGCATTATGGCAAGAATAGACTGATTATCTGGAATAGGCACAAGACCCCTGCGATCATGGGGCAAGCCTGTTTCTGCGGCACCACTTATCACTATAATTTTTTCCGTCACCCAGACTTTCTGTAGGTAAACATAAATTCACTAATTGCATGTTGGTGTGTATTCCACTTACCCACTCAGTACACCCAAGACAAGGTTGAGGACAAAGAAGGAACCAAATATGACAAGGCTCACGAAATATACCCAGGGAAGTTCAAACCCTATAGCATCATTCATCTGTGCAAAGAAAGTAAACACACACACACACACACACACACACACACACACACACACACACACACATATATATAGAATAACAACTCCAAATTGGCTACCATATCTTAAACCTTAACATTGGATTTTTATAATACCCAATGCTTACCCAGTAAAGTACATCAGTCCATCCCTCCATAGTGATACACTGAAAGACAGTCAGCATGGCAAAGAAAAAGTTATCAAAGTTAGTAATTCCACCATTTGGCCCATCCCACTTTCCTCTACATTCTGAGCCGTTAACAATACACTGACGACCATGACCAGTGAATGCACACGGCAGTGGGTCATCATCAGCAAAGTCATCTGGGAGACAGAGAGAAAGAACGGAGAGTGAGTCAAGTATTTACTAGTATACATTAAGTATATTGTTTAGAAGATAGCAGTACAACACAAAATCATTATGTTGTTACATCTAGCATATTAAACTATCATCTGGTTATAATTCTGTGTTTGTTTGTTTGTGTGTGTGTGTGTGTGTGTGTGTGTGTGTGTGTGTGTGTGTGTGTGTGTGTGTGTACCTGTGCCAATAAAGTAGCACGTCTTGTGCATTCGGCCGATGAACAGCTCCAGGCCGATAATAGCATAGATGATGATGACAAACAGGACAAGTAGAGAAATGTGCAGCAAAGGGACCATTGCTTTCATTATGGAGTTCAGCACAATCTGCAAACCTACACAATAAACAGGTTTAGGAGATCAGAACATTCACACAACAATAACAACACAATATTTCAATCAGCATCATATTTTTGAAAGCTAATTAGGAAATAAGATCCAGTGTAACAATCAGGTTCATAACCTCTGACAAGCTCTGTCAACTTTGGCAACCCTATGCATTTACCAGTTACTGTCTATTTGAAAAACTACCATTAAAATTATAAGGAATAAACTTTGGAAGGACAAAGACTTAAGGAATTAAACCAAGCTATCAAATTAATAAGTTTAATAATTTAAATTACCAAAACATAAATAAGCATTAACAGAATGAACAGATAAAAAAAAGAACAACAACAACATGTAAATTAATAAATTAGAGATTATGTAATATTATGAAATGTATAATAATATAGATAACAAAACTGTAACATATAAGACAGAGTAAACTAGAAAAAGCAGCTCCTGTAGGAACTGCGAATGTATGTTGCTTTGGTGCAGTCGGTTCTGGCTGGGTGCTGGTCTGAGACATGGTTGGTTCTGGCCTGCCACTGGGTTGAGACCCAGACGGTTCTGGTAAGGAACACATCCAAGGCATAGTGGGTTTTGGTTGGGTGTGGGCACAGGATCCAGTTCTGGCTGGGCACAGTACTGAGATGCGGTCGGTTTTGTCCTGGCATTGGTCCAAAACATGCTCAGTTCTGTTTGTGCATGAGTCCAAGACCCAGTTGGTTCTGGCCCAGCACGGGTCCAAGACCCTGTCAGTTATGGTATGGCATGGGTCAGAGACTGGGCTCTGGCAGGGGCCAGAGGGGGTTTTGGCCAATTGAGAGTCCAAGACACGGTCAGTTTCGAGGGCCGCAAGCCCAAGACACAGTCAAAATGCAGAGAACTGTGCTTTGAGCGTTTCATTTTGACGTCACTAGATTGAGGCCATGGAAACGAATGGGGTTTTCAGGTCTGTAAATGGTCTGTAAATTTAAATGGCCAGTGACATCATACCCAGGTCAGGACAATACGATTTTCATGCTTGAAATTAGATGTAATATTAAGTCTATGGGAAAACGAGCATAGCAAAAACAAAAACAACATTTTATTTTTCTTAGCTTTCAACGAGCACACTTCTCCCCAACATACTGGACATTTTGGCATTTCGATATGTCAAAAACTGTAGAAGGAGATACCGACCGAAAATCAGGTTATGATAATAATAATAATAATAATAATAAATAATAATAATAATAATAATAATAATAATAACAAGAAGAAGAAAAAGAAGAAGAAGAAGAAAAAGAATACATTCAAATAACAGTATGTGCATAAGGTGTAGGCACTTTAGCCTTCTTTCCTTAGAGCAGTGTGTTTGTTCCAGCAGTAGCATCATCATAATCGTAACTTAACACATACATTTAATACATTTATCTTATTAGGTACAGGATTTAAAAGATTACTTGGGATATCAATGATTTGTTTAGTAAACATTCTGATTAGTTAATAGACTTTATTTAAACACATTATTTAATTGGTTAATTCATTTTCCTCGTATATTCACTTAATTGCCTTGATGCTCTTAAATCTAATAAAATCCTATATGCCCATTTTAAGAACTTTGGGCTATAGTGACTTTGGCTCCTGAAATGATTTTTAGCAAAACCAGGGGCAGCATTATGATTCAAATTTAGTCATGCCTCCACAATATAGACTGAATAGGACACAAATATTACCACCACACATAAACTTGTACATAACTACATACATTGCTCATACAGTGCAAATGTCTATCTATATCTGAGCATATCCTTTATAAAAAATAAAACAAAAAAGCCCCAACATGAATATACAAAGCTTTGACTTATGAGGACCATTCGGTTGGTTGCTTGTTTACAAAAACTACACCTGCCAAAAGATTTCTTTGACTTACTAGGTTTAAGGGTTAATGCTTAGTCTATAGTCAATAGCACATCTTACGCTTTGAGATATCAAAGCACAATAAGTGAAGGGTAGGTTCTTATAGCCATTGTGCTGGCTGTGGGAAAAGTGTTCAAGAGTAAACACTCAGATAACAGGAACATTGTTAGGGTTCCTACCTTCCCCCGGTGCGTTCGGTCATCCTCGCCGGTCGCCATTACAGAGCCATCGGCGGAGTGGCCTTATATCCACTATCTTATTTATGTCCTGATCCCAAACAGCTGCTTCACGTCCTATAAATGTTAGGGTTCCTACCTTCCCCCGGTGCGTTCGGCCATCCTCACCAGTCGCCATTACAGAGGTATCGGTGAGACGGTTTATATCCACTGTCTCATTATGCCCAGATCCCGAACAGCTGCCTCG
>JAVSBV010132266.1:0-17356 GCA_033117975.1 Parotocinclus spilosoma
GGACTGCAAAGTAAGAATTTCATTGGGCAGGGAAACTTGTTTCCTACTGTCCATATGACAATAAAGCTTTGAATCTTAAATCTTACAGAAATCTGTTGATTTTGCATATGCACCTATATGATTGAACATGTTTATTTTGCATTCCAAAATACACATTTACATTTCCAGCATTTAGCAGATGCCCTTATCCAGAGCGACGTACAACTTATACAGTCTTACTATCCAAGCAATTGTGGGTTAAGGGCCTTGCTCAAGGACCCAACTGTGGCAATTTGGCAGAGGTGGGATTTGAACCCTGGACCTTGTGATCCAGAGTCCAGTACCTTAACCACTGGGCTACCACAGTCCCACAGCACTGATACATGTATTCTGTGACTTCACAACACTGACCATAGACGCAGAAACATACACCAATCAGGACTTTTTTCTGCTTACAGCATTTAACAGGAACTGTTATCCAGATTTAGGCTTGGAGTTTGAGCGGTAAAGCATGATCAAAAACCCAACAAGAGCAGCATGGAAGCACTCGCAACCTTGCAGTTACTATTCCAGAGACTTCCTCTCACAAAAACCCCAAACAAATTTACATATGGTCTTTTAGCAGGCACCCTTATCCAGTGCGACATCTGACATGTGCAGTATTAGAATCCAAGCAATTATGATTTAAGGGCCTTGTTTAAAAAAATCAATTTGCAGTCTTGGCAGAGGTGGAATTTGAACCCTGGACTTTCTGGTCTATAGTGCAGTACCTTAACCATGATGTGAGCATTATAGACCCATTAAGGGACTTTTATGTCCAGTATTTACATTTACACCATTCAGAACAAGCCCTTAATCAAGAGTTAATCACAACAGAGCTGAGAATGATTAGTGCCCAGCAGTAGCAGCTTGGTAGAACTGGGTTTAAGCTCCTTAACTACTGTGCCACCATTATCTAACCATTAACCAGTTGTTTAATTTGATTCCTTACCATGAGATCATCTTAGCTGCTTTGCAAGTAGATTCTAACAGGAACCTATATAACTTTTGTGCCATCTAGGACAATGCAGGCCTTAAAAAATTCTGCTGTCTTCTTTTTTTGAACGGTGGTTTGATAGATTTCAGGCCAAGAAACTGCATGGACATGCATTTAGACGCACAAACAAGAAGTAACAGAAGAAGAAAACCGGTGAGTCAGTCTATGGAATGTCCCAGTGGAAGGAGGGATGAAAGTATTTACGATGTCAAAATTGTACCCATGCATTGTTCTCGGACATTCCTTTTATTGTGATAATAACAATGATTTATAAACCGTTTTATTGATGATACATTGCATTTAATTCTATTTTATTGTATATTCTATGTACACTTGATTAATGCAAATATTTCAGCACATTCAAGCATCAACAACAAAGTTCTGTGTGATGTCAGAGTGCTGTGAGCTGGACCTAACTGAACACGTCAGGCTTCTCAAGTAATTTTTCTAGGTTACAAATAACATAAGTCACTTACACGACTTACCGGTCCTTGTCCTGAATTGTGTGTTCAATCTTGGAGAGAAAGGAGTAACATGTTTTCTTAAAGTCCCTCCCCATGTAGGCGTAAAGGAACGGGTTCAGAATGCAGTTGGCACCAGCAAGAGTGGTGCACAGTATGTGTCCAATATAGATAACACTGATGTCTGTATAATGGCCCCATTTCCAGTTCAGCTGCAGTAAAGTAAAAATGTGATAGGGCAGCCAGCAGATAAAAAAAATCCCAATCAGGCCCGTCACAATCTTAAGCGGTTTGGTGGACCTAATCTTACGGTTGACGCTCAGCTTCTGGATGATGAGGAGATAACATAAGGAAATGACCAGGAGGGGGATCATGAATCCAAAAAGGAATCGAACGATCACTATCCCTATAAAGTCTTTGTGAATGTATCTATAGAAACACATTACTGCATGACTTGAGTAATCCATTTTAATGTTCGGGAACGTGGCTTCGGGCACGCTAAGCAAAGCTGAGGCGATCCAAGCTAGCACCACAACCGCTAAGGCTCGTTTTACAGTCCTCTGGTTCTGAACCCATACAGGAAACAGAACGGCAATGCAGCGATCCATGCTGATGATGACCAGGAGGAAGATGCTGCTGAACATGTTGAGGAACAAGAAGAAGGACGTGAACTTGCACAGGAAGATGTTAAAGGTCCAGTTGTTTTGAACAAAGTAGGCGATGGAGATAGCCAGGGAGACGGAGAACAGGAGGTCAGACACAGCCAGGCTAAGGTACAGGATGGAGCTGACTGATTTTTTCATCTTAAACACTGTGATCCAGATCACTAATCCATTCCCAGACATTCCTAAAAGTGCGATGGTCGCATTGATTATCGCCAGCGCTAAAAACATATCAAAACTGGGTGGATTTGAGGTTATGACTTCATCGTACTCGGCGTATTCATCATAGAAGTATTCGGTCACTGGAGGTGTATTCATGATGAATCTTGGTTCTGTGCTGTAGACAGAAAGGATTATTTCAGGGAAAAAAAACATGCAGAGTGTCAAATCTTAACTCTTGAAGAATAGCTCACCTTTTAAATGTCTTCACTCCTGTGTTGCTGTACAGGTGCCTTTGCCCTTAATGATAGAGGTCAGCCTTGGTCTATCTGTTTAGTAACATTTTAGTTCCTCTCTGAGACTTCTCAGAAATCAAGAAACACCTTACACCTTACACCCTCGTCTTCAGTCTGCCTTATGTTCAGTACCTAATGATGAACTTACCGAAACATTGAACTACACTCTAAATCTGACAGGACGAGGAGAAAAGAGAATTACTCATACGTGTACGTGATTAGTATTTGAAAAGGTTTTTATCCTCTCTGTGTATTTAATTTTAAAGCTGTGATAACAGCAGAGACTTTGTCTGTTCGGTTTGGTACTGTCCGGAAGTCGGCAGTGCATGACGTAAAGAGTCGTGTGACAGAAGGTGAGGTGCACTGGGAAATGTAGTTTTGGAAATCAATGAATGGTTAATTATTTAATCATTAATCATGGAAATAATCATTGTTTTGTTTTGACTTTTATTATGTTCAATACTTTATGTTAAAATAAGGACTTTGCCTGCTAGTTTGGTGTAAGTGTTTAAAACATGCTTCAGGTACACAACCTTTTTTTTTCTCGTATTGTGGGAGTGAGGAATGCTGGGAAAGTGAGGAAAAGCTGTGTAAATAACAATTTAATATAAACTGCACTATGATATATACAGTAGATATTAAACTCCTCAATTTACAATCAAATCAACCCGCAATGGATTTATCAGAACCATTCCCAATCATAAATCAGCAAGCATCTGGATGCAACAGCTGCACTATTCCACAGCTGGATCACAGATCTTTAAGTTGTGTCTGATAACAAAAACAAATTAACATTGATTTCTTTGGCGCTTTTTACAATGGAGCATTGTCTCTCATTGTCTCTCATTGTCTATTATTTTCTATTATTTTCTATTGTCTAAGACCAACTTCAAACTGAGCAATCCCAGGGCAACAGCGGAAGGGAAAAACTCCTGCCTCATAGGTTCCTATGAGGAACAAGCCTTGGGAAGACTCAAAAAGGTTCCAAAAAGGTTCCTCCTTGGGTGGCTCAGATGATATTTATAAGAATTAAACGAATTTATCTAAATAATGTGTGTATACGAGTACTTTAAGTAAACAGAAACTAATCCTTAAAACAGAAAACGTATTACGAATACAACAATTAAAATGAAATACAATATCTAAACTAATAATTCCAAACAGAAAGGCTAGCCTTAGCCGAACCATTTCCCTGACTTATCTTTTCATGTTACGCATAACACTGGACCATCCACTCCCTGTGCTGTTTAGTGTTTATTAGCGAAAGATGGGTGCTGTATGAAACATTCTTTTATTTTACATAATCTTTTTTACATCTCAGTATATTAATGAAATCAACAGGAAGATGCCAGCTCTTAGAGTCAGTATTTAGAAGTAGAAACAAGCCTAATGATGTAAACAAGACTGTGGTAGCCTAGGAGTTAAGGTACTGGTGTCTGGACCTTATGGTCCAGGGTTCAAGTCCCTCCAGTGTCACGTTCCTGAGCAAGGCCCTTAAGCCCTGATTGCTGGAATTGTAAGACTGTATGAGTTGTAAGTCACTCTGGATAAGGGCGTCTGCTAAATGCTCTAAATGTCAGATCAGTTTAAGCACCAGACTGTTTAGAGCTGATCATATTACAGATTATATTGAGAGTTTATATCAATCCAAATGATTTATTACTACTAATATTTATCAAACGACCTAATTACCACTACGATTACTTAAGTCATTAAGTGTTGTGTTGGCCTGTTGTGCACAACATCCGTTATTGTTTGCTTCATTTTATGACGTGTGTTATGTTGTAAAGCGTTGCCTGGGTTTTGTCAGACGCGTTTTGGAGGGATGGCTGCATTTACACTCAGAAAGTTAAATCAGTTCATCTGGACTCCAGGTTTTCGTGGGACAAATGTTTTAACTGCCACCCAGGAGGTCGTTAGTAAAGCCATAACATGTAATGTGATTTGAATTGTGCTTTCTGGAACAAGGAACCATTGAACAGAACTGACTGAAATGAAAAGGGGCGAATGCAAAATTCTAACCAGTTCTTAAAAAAAACACACAACCGTACAGTGGCTTACATTTTGTTTGTATCCCATTTTTCTTTTACACAAGCATCCTTAAGAGCATTACACAATGATTTCTGATGAACGGATTTAATCCGAGATGCAAATTCATTATAAGTACACAACATCTCACACTGGTCATACAGTACCCAACTGCACGCGTGCAAATGTTAACCACCTAAAAATGAGATCTTCACAGATTAAACTGAGGTTTGAAAAACTTCCTCTATCCTCAGAAACCAGCCAGATAGACTAAGATAGAGATCATGATTGTGGTCAAGCCGCCGTATATTACATACACTCAAAGATAATAAATAATAGCATGTCATGTAGCATCACACAATTAAATGTTGGGTCAATTTCTTATTTAATTTAATGTAACCAAATAAATAAAAGGCCAAATAAATAAAACGGAGATCCAGAACTGCTGATTAGATGATCACCTCGGTTTATATTTTCTCTTTTGTTTGCAGAGTCGCACATATAATTGTCATTGTCATTTAATTGTCAGCACACATAAGGGGTGCAAAAGTATGTGGAAAAGTGGTGCAGTGTCTCTCGGGTCTCAAGGTCAGGGTCTCAGTTACCAAGATTGAGTGAATTTACTCACTTGTTCATTTTCCGTAAGTCCAGTTCAGGGTGTCAGAGGGCGTAATTCAGAAACTGACTCTAGCGCAGGGCTGGATTCTGGGAACCTTCGAAGAGATAAACCCTTCTTTGAAATGTGGAATGAAATGAAAGTCTGCCGAAGGAAGCTACACAGGACTAGCGAGAACTTCGCTAACCTCTGTTATGGAACTTTCACCCTGTCATGAATTCAAATCATTTTCTATATTTAACTTTGAAATTTCAGTCTTTTCTGAATCTATGCCAGATCCGATATTAAGATCACTTTAAATTTGGAAGGAAAGGGTGTGATCACACACACACACACACACACAGGGTGTGCTTTCCACCCAGAGTTTCCTCGCCAGGACAAAGTGCATACCTGAGCCAAACAAACAGTCCTGACACGATGCCTGTAATTGTGATTGTTTTACAACATTTTACTTCTTTGTTGATCTCCATTACTTAAAGAGCCATTTGAAGCAGTTCACAGAAAATATGCTCCAGATGAGATATGATCTTATGACCTTGATGCATTAAAAAGATGAAATAAGAAAGATTGGTTGGTTTATTGGTCACATTGGGCGAAGCTACTTTAACCATAGGAAAATGCATAAAGAAAATAAAGAAGCCAGTTTTATTATCTGCTTGTTTAGTTAGGCTAAGAGAGCTGATGGTATCCAACTAACAAAATTTGCTGCAGTATTTACAGGGTAAATGTTCAATAAAATTCACATATTATATTTTATATAAAAATGTAAAATAATACCTATGTCACACACTCTTTATATAAACACTTAATCCAATTCTGTTGGCAGGAATCAAATTTTAAGAGGCCAAGAGGCCTGGTGGACAATTCACACACAGACGGGGAGAACATGCTCACTCCACACAGGCAGCGGCCAGGTTAGGGCTCAAACCTGGGTCTCTGGAGCAGTCGGGCAGCAGCCCTAATTCTATTTTATTACATTTTACTGTGGTTCATGCTGCTCAAGCCTCACACACTGGACTCACACACAACCCCATTAAATCATACCCATAACAAAAAGAGACCTAATGTAATTACACTTCCACTACGTTTTATTGACGTGTCTGTATTTGATTTGTAGGTCTGGTGATGGCAAATGAAAGTTTGACTACATCCCAGTGTGGTCCGCAGATTTACAGTACTCCCACCCAACACTTTCTTTGTCGTGCTGGGTCTGACTTTACACATTCATATTTCAGAAGCTAATAGGCAAGTCTGTCGTTCGTCCAATATATACATGTGTCCTTCTCTGGAAGCTTCAGACAAAAGTTGAAAGTTTGCCCTCTGTTGTGTTGGTAATGGACGTCGCTCGGACCGTGCTCCTTCCCTCTTCCTCCATTGCGTTCTCAATTTTCGACAGAAGCATGTCACATTTCTTCTTAAAGTCCTTCCCCATGAACGCGTAGAGAAACGGATTCAGACAGCTGTTGGTGCTGGCAAGAGTGGTCCCGATTTTTTGTCCGATAGGTAAGACGTTCTTGTATTCCGAGCTTAGTTCCAGTAGATTGAAAATGTTGAACGGCAGCCAGCAGAAGAAAAAAACAACAATCAGTGCTGTCATGACCTGAAAAGGCTTTTTGGACTTTGCCATCTGATTGGTGTCCAGCTTTCGCATGATGACGGCATAACAGGCGATGATGATGATAAACGGGATTATGAATCCTAAAATGAATCGACATGCCACAATGGCAGGATTTTGTGCAGTGTGAGTGAAGACGTAGTGACAGACTGTTTTGTGTGACTTGTGCGTAATGTCCCGGAATACGGCTGCTGGTAAACTCAGTGCTACTGAGAAGATCCAAGCAAGGACGACCATCCCCGACGCCCTGTTTATAGTACGATTGTTCTGAGCCCATACAGGAAACATAACAACAATGCAGCGATCCATGCTGATGATGACGAGGAGGAAGATGCTGCTGAACAGGTTAAGGAACAAGATGAACGATGTGAATTTGCACATGAAGCGCTCAAACGGCCAGCTTCCTTTCACTAAATGGACTATGGCAAAAGGCAAAAAGGCACAGAACAGGAAGTCAGACACAGCCAGGCTGAGATACCATGTGGTGTTGACTGATTTCTTCATCTTAAACCCTGTAATCCAAATCACCAAACTGTTCCCAGCAATACCCAGAATAAAGATGATCACGTTGACTGTCGCCAAAATACCACACAGTGCATCTGTGCAAGTTGGTAGAGCCGGTGGGGTTTGTGATCCAGATAAGATAGGATCGAAGTTCTCGCTGTAGTCATAAATAGGGGTTTCTGTAAAACTGTAATTCATGGTCTTGTTGATTCTGCAGAGTAAAAACAAAAGAATTAGAGTGAGTGTAGACAAGCTTTGCTGAAGACATCAGTGATTTTATTTATTAAAAGGGGCTCAAGAGCTTCAAAAATGTCCCAGAACAAAAGCAAATGAAAAAATGTGCTTAATTGTGTGTAAGAAGGAGTTTGTTGTGTTGTCAGAATCAGTATTGGGACCAGATTTTTTTTACAAAGACACTTCTAAGAACGGCAGTGTTTGGTGAAACCTATGTCCATCCTTTAAGCAGATTGTTTGTGGTAAGAACTTCAGATTAGCCAGGAAAAAGAAGAAGGCTCAGTCTTTCTCATTAACCCATGAGAAAACTTGGTCTTCTTGTGACCGTTACTCCTCTTTTCCTCTTTTCTACAACTGGTCAAAAACATTCTGGGTTATACTGGGCCACATTTGGACAGACATGAACCATAAAAATGTTGTGTCTGCAGTTATTTTGATGTAGCACCAAATGAGTTAGCAAAAACGTATCCCGGTCAAATCCTCATTCGCGAGTTATAGAGAAATAACCTTTCCTGAATTTAACTTAAATAATATGGTAGTGGTTTCAAAACTGGGGGTCACAAAGATGAAGCTGCAAGTGAAAATCAGTTTAGAAAATGTGTTGAAACCAGTGAATCCACAGTCGGACTTGAAATGTGTGTAACTTGTAATAATTTGACTGCACCAACAGGGATTTGCAGGGGGTTGTGGAATGTGTGGGAAAAGAAAAAAATGGATGTAAACGTTCTGTTTGTTAATATGTTTTGATATATTGGATAATAAAACATTTATATAAAAATGAATTCTACAGCAAAGGTCATTTGTTTTGTCAGGAATAAATAAATAAATAATAACACAAAGTGAACGGTACATCTGGGTCAAAAGTTGGTTCACTTGAAAATGTTCATGCAGAAAACAGTCTTATCCGTTCGCACATCCAGTCAAAACAAATTAATATCTACCCTGCCTGTTCAGGGTACATGTTCAAGTGCAGACTGTGAATGTGAATTAAAATAATTAAAGCTTGTGATCTCTAGGGAGAAAGAAAATGGCACAGCAGCTCCTTTGAAACAAATAACCCCTGTACTTTCTTTAAATTTAATCCCATCGAGATATAGGACTAATTTGAGGTTTAACACAATTCTAAAGTTCAGAGTGATGGAGATCAATTGGCGACAATAGTGACTTAAATATTTGGTCAACTTACTCATTTCTAACGAACACAAATTAATGTGTATTTATAGTAAGGCGGTTCTTTACGTTTCTGTAGTATACGGCATAAAATAACTAAGATCTATCCCGCTCTGGTGAAATGCGACAATGACAAACTATTCATCATATTGCTTTTGCTTAAAATAGCTTTTTTTCCAAATGTTAATGTATTTTCAATGCTAGTGTTTATGAAGATAACATTTTGGGTTGTAATGTTAAATGGTCATTTTAACAACACAAACTATTCAAATATTGGTACAAAATTAGATATTAAAATGAACTATTTACACTATGTTAACAGAAAACTTGGCTTTTATTATTAAAAAAGCAATCTTGAATATTTCATCCTTTTGTATTTTTTAAATTTATAATAAGCCTTATTACAAAATGCCAAAAAAAAGCAATCAGTCCTACTACGGCACCTCGTACAAATCAAATCAAATAATTCAATTTTATAAATAATAATTTATAATTGTACTTGTATGTGCAATAATAATTTACATACAAGTATCGCTTTCTTAGCAATTGCCTATAAAATGTAAGAATTTACGACACTCCTATATTTTCCATTGTACAGTTGATCTGAACTCTCTTTGTTGTTTGATGGTTTTGGGGGTTATTTTTTGCATATTTTTGATGAATACAAAAAAAAAAAAATGTGTTAGGATTATACTGAATAAAGCATGACTCACCTATCAGTGCAGTGCTGCAGAACGTTTGCTCTCAGTGACCAAGATGATTTCTGCCTACTAATAGACACAGAGTTCCTCTTGCTTGAGTAAAGATGGTTCTCAGAAGTCATATATGAGCCCTAAAACCACACATGTAGATGTTTTGGCACCTACATTGTTACCGCATGGGTGAGTAGCGTGCTCATACAGGAAGAGACATTTATGCAGATACACCACCCACAATTATAAAACATGCTGAACAAACGCTTCCATTTGTGACCCTGAAGTTCAGTCTGTTTCACAACATGACCAGAGTTGCATACGGTACGATATGAGGAACACGTAAAGCGTAAAGCGGCATGGTAATATTTAGATTCAACCGTTCTTAAATCCGATTAGTTAAGCCATGCTCAGAGCTTTTGCCCACACCCAACAACTGATTTCAATGTTAATGCCCCTGGTTTTAAAACGCATAAACGCTGGAGCGTGTTAGACTCACTCAGACACAGGAAGAACATGCAAAATCCACACAGACGGAGTTCAAAGCTTGCATCTCTGGAGCTGTGAGGTGACCACACTAACCGTTTGTGCCACTGTACCTTCTAGCACGGCTAGAGCTCTTAGGCAAGATAATACAAGTCATAGCTAACAAAAGAGACAATCTCTGTATATCACAGCCTCTCATGATTTGTTGTCTTGTAGTGGAACCAACCTTAGTCAAAACAATAGTCTATCACACACACACACACACACACACACACACATACACACAGAGACACGGGGATGAGGCAGGGCTTAGCAGTTTAAGGTACTGGACTATGGACCAGAAGGTCCAGGGTTCAAATCCCACCTCTGCCACAGTTGGGTCCCTGAGCAAGGCCCTTAACCCACAATTGTTTGAATTGTAAGACTGTAGTAATTGTAAGTCGCTCTGGATAAGGGCGTCTGCAAAATGACACGAATGTAAATGCAAACTACATCAAGCAACAAGTGCTCTCGTTAAAGATAAACGCTTTGTTTGTAGTGCAGGAGACCAAGACTGGGAACAATAGGTAGAAACGGTGAGGCACCCAGTAGACCAGAAGATCTAGTACAGTTAAGATTGGGAGCCTGGAATGGGATTTTGTGTTCTCAAGTTCTGCCTCCCTTGGCAATACAGTCCTGGTCTGTGGTGCCCCCATTACAGTTGTCAACATATAATTTGATTACAGTATACACAGCCGTAACGATAAAACACTTTGCCTTGTCTTGATCTTCTATCCCCCTTTCACACTGACCTTGTTCTCCTGCACTCTGGTTGGCCTGTGTTTTAACGAGGCTCACCAGTTCACTCATTAGGTTTGCCATCATCTTTGCCCATCATCAAGTCTCTTAGCTTTTTTAGATCGCTCAATTTTTCGCTTTTGATATTATCACCTGTAAATACTGCTCAGTGCACCTTTAAGGATGTGCGCCTACTGCGTGGCCAGTGCCGTTTTCACCTAGGGGCACACAGACACGCCATAACCGATAACCATAACCTTGGAATGTTTGGAGTAATAACGAACTTTCAAATCAAATCCAGGTTACAGCTGTGCTTGTAGATTGAAACAATAAAAGAATATTACTGTAATTAATGGTCCATGCTAGCCAGATGAGAACAAACGGCAGCCGGATAATCTCATTAAATCACGCAGTTAACTACAAGTCAAGCTGGGGCCGCCGCTTAAACGGTGCCCCCGCCTACAGTATGGCCTACAACAAATAAAAGGCAAGCGCGTTCCTGTAAGAAAAACCCAGTAATCTGTAACAAATCACTTATATTAATACTGTCAGGCGGGCCGGGGGAACAGGTGGAGTGGGACGAGCTTGTGCCGAACGCATCGCTGGAGAGCCTGTGCACCCACGTTGAGGGCGATGCTGCAGCGAGCACCCTTCAGCTGACTTTTAGACGGTTTCGAGTTTCCTCTCAACTTTGTTCATTCGCAAGTAAGTTCTGTTGGCACGGTACAGATGTGGTGCTTGCCAAGCCAAGGGTAATGCCTTTGTACTGATGTATCATTAAATTGAATACACTAGTATCAAAGAGTGGCACCACGTGGTTTACCGTGTAGGAAAATCAGAGCAGGAAGCATTAGAGAGGAGCGCTTCTAGCTGTTCTGCTTCGTCGGTGAACGAGGGCTGAATTGGGAACCTTCTATTCCGCGAACCAAGAACCCGAAAACCTGGACCGGCCCTGAAAATATGCCGTATAAGTTAAATACTAATGAATGCATTGTGAATGCATTTATGCAGCATTTTCAGTACTAAGTGAATTCCCTTAGTCATACATGCTGCTGCCACTCCCTATTACTCAACAGGAATTTCCTCCACCGTCTGTCAGCTCCTGCCTGATAATGTCCCATAGCTCGAAAAAGTGCTGCTCTGTCTCCCACTGTGAGAGTGACTCCTTTAAACCTAACACCTTTTAATCTACAACACTCGCTCCACTCTCACCAGAGCTCTGTCCCAAATCACAGGGATTAAAAATGTTCCCTTTACTCGCCCTCGGCTGAGCGGCGAATTATGATTATGCCTGTGGCGCACTGCTTGAGTGGGTTTGATAAACGCATTCCGCTTCTCTTCAGACAAAGGGACTTAAGAATGCGACGCACGGCTGAAATAAATGCACCTCCACTCAAGTAAATGAAAGTCAACCCTCAGAACCATTTCAGAGGGAATTATTTGGGTACTGTTTGAAAAGTGTTTGGGCGGAGAGACAGAGATCAGGTATGGAGCTAATGGGAAATGTCAGGGAGATCAAAGTGAGGCATTAACTCCATTGTGAGCTGATGTGAAGCTAAATTAAAGCGAAAGTCTGCATGGATTATGCATATGACCGCTCCGCAACAACAGCGATTTAAAAGTGGCGCAGCTTTCTATGTCCAGGAGACTTACGAAGCATGACTGGTCCATCTGAGGCAATAGTGTCGCTTCCAGTTTACGTTACATTACATTATATACTCTCATGGGAAAATGACTCAAATTTACCTAATAGTTTCATTTCTGGGGCGCAATTTTGATAAGAATTTCCTTCAGACTGGGACTCTTGCACAGCTGGCAGACCCATAGGAGAGCTGCAAATTCCACTTCCTTCACACTACGGCCTTTGGCACGCCCTAATGCAATCACTCCTTTTTGCCAGTCATTAAAAAAAGTCTTTCGACCCATTTTCCACACATTGAACATTAAATTCACCGCACTGTACCACCTCTTCTCAATCTATGGATCACATGACACACCCTACAGCATTTATACTGCTCCCTAAAGCACGAGCATCCTCGTGCAATGCCCAAAGTTACTACCAACAATGCTTTTTAAATCAGAATGGAACTGAATATGATGAAATCTAATCATAGACAGAAGAGAAGTAGTGTTTAAAGGTAAAGGTTAAATGCTGTTCACAGTACTTCTGCATTTTTTCCCAAACACGATCCATTATAATGGGTTCGTGGTCCAAAAGACGTGCTAAAAGTCCGCCTGGCTTTCCCCCTAACATTGATGTTACTCTCATTAAACCTTCTCCTACGGTCCCTGACTTGGTCTTGGATCCCAATCTGTCTCTGATCGCTCACATCAGCTCCTTGGTTAAAGTGGCATTTTTCCACCTCCGCAGTATTGCTCGTGTTCGTGTCCGTCACTCAACATGACAGATCCTGAAACACGCAGACATGCCTTCACAACTTAGATTATTGTAATTTTTACAGCCTGATACTCTATTCTCTAGACTACAGTGTGGTCAAAACGCTGCTCCCAGACTTGACTCACTTACTCCTCTGCTACTCAGTCACTCCTGTCAGCTGCTCCTGGCCTGCTGTCTGTACCTAGACACAAATAAGCCACTATGGGAGACAAGTCCGTCACTGTGCTTACACCGTGGCTGTGGAACACCCTGCCCTAGACAGCTCCTCTCAGGCCTCATTTATGTCTCATCTTAAAACCTGGACAATGTCCAAGTCACACAACATGCCACATCACAAAGTGTATCGTAGGCATTTAGTGACACATGCCTGCAAATGAACCCGATGACACGGCAAAATGTTGGATATTGGGGAAGTTTGCCTGTATTAAATCAAATTAAATCAAAATGTATTTCTATAGCGCTTTTTACAATGGATCATTTTCTCAAAGCAGCTTTACAATCTTATATGATCTTAAAAGGTCAATCCCAAGTCGAGCAAGCCTAGGCCAACAGTGGCAAGGAAAAACTCCCTGAAAGTAGAAGGAAGAAACCTTGGAAGGAACCAAGACTCAAAAAGGGACCCGACCTCCATGGGTGGCCTAGATGTGTGTTCAGTCTACATTAAACTGTCGCTCAGGAATTTATGAAAATTATGCTGAGCGTCTGGGAGATCTGAATAAAGGCATAACGACCTGCCACTCAGACATGGCTCAGGAGACCCGTCTGAAGTTTAGATGTTGATTGACGGACCTGGCATTTGCCCATTCCATCTCAGAGCGGGGTCAGCAGTGCTGGTGCGTGTTAAAGTCAACCTGAGTGCGGGAGCGCTCCCAAAACAGACCCGTAACTTTTTCAGTCTTGCGCACACACCCAAACAGGCGAAGCACAATCTCAAACGCATACAAGCAACGTCCGCCTCCCCCGTCCTCCTCTCCCCTGTCCTCCTCTTTCATCAGTGGCTCTTTGTGATGCTCGCTGCACGCAGAGGTCTGGAACTCAACGCGCCTCGGCTCTGATCATTTTTAGATAGAGCAGATGAGCGCTCTGCAAAGGTCCCGGCACTGAAACACAAGGTTCACGAACGTCCGGTGTGAACTGAACTGCAGAACACAGTTAACAACAGCTATTAAAGGCAGATAAATGAAGCGGAATTTATGCTGCTCCAGAGTGCAATGCAATATGGATAAATCACACTGACGCCTGACCTGTCTGTCTGCCTCTGCCTCTGAGAAATGGAAATGCAGGCTAAATAGTAAGAGAGAGAGAGAGACTGATATGCATGGCTGAGGGTGTATTGCTCTTGGTATGAATAAAACACGGATGGATAAACATGTATTGGGGTGGTGATATTTGACTGTAATTATGATGCATTGTCTGTATTCAGATATTTACATTGGCTGGAATTAAGTAATGCACACAACATTTTTAAAAGCTCTTTAAATCATCTTGTTTCTTGTTGCCCCATCTTTGAGCGTGAACGATCTTGGTCTGGGTCACAGCTGTGAACAACTCACAGTACTCTCAGACGGATCAATTGCACTGTTGTGTACGTCTTTGTTGTATCTTCTGCTTGATAATGTTCTTGGATTGTTGGTTGTGCGTCTGCGGGTGTTCTCAGTTCGTCAGTTGAAGCAGCGGGAATGCTGGAAAGCTGCTGCTGGGTGGCAAAGGCGATGTGGGGAATGGTTGAATGGCCAAGAAAGTTCAAAAGTTGCACGAGGTCTCGCACGAGTGGTGCGCACTACGCATTAATTACCATAAGCTCGCTGTCAGGAAAGAAACAGAGCCAAATGGCAAAAGGCACCCGCTAATTCGGCCTCAGATGAACAAGGCCTTGAAAGAATAAAACACATTCAGACTATTCAGAATATTCTTTACTTCATAAAACATTTAAGGGCTTGAAGTGACTCAGGAATATTACTTTTTGAATGGAATTATCATGAACCAAAGAGTGTAATTGTACTAAAAATCTTGTATTTATGTGTGAAAAACAAAAACTGTACTACTTTTCTTCACTACATTTATGTCATTTCCCAGCACTCATCACTCCCGCCACGTGATTCCCTACATCACGCAATGCCTGTTGCAAAGTCGGAATATTGTAAATTGCACCATCCTAAAACGCGGATCTGATTGGTCATACTGCCTCTTTGTTCTTTGTGGATGGGAAAGGACTTTCCTCCCTAACAAACATAATAATAATAATAAGAAGAAGAAGAAGAAGAAGAAGAAGATTTATTTATATAGCGCCTTTCTAGTACCCAAGGATACTTTACAAGCCATAAGGGAGGGTGGGGGGAAGGAAGTATTGACGGAGATATTGAGAGAAAAGATGGGTTTAAGCTGAGACTTGAAGGAAGTGTATGAAGAACAGAGTCTGAGAGGTTGAGGAAGGGCAGGCCACAGTTTTGGGGCCAATACACTGAAAGATCTGCCACCAATTTGCAGTGACCAATTTGTATTTTGAGACTTTATATTTGTAAACAGGCTCCTGTTCATAAAATGTACCATGACAGGCATGAACTCTGTATTTATAGTGCTTAAATCTACAACATAAAAACAACCATGACCTCATAATTAAGCACTGAATAAAACAAAAGTGAAGGCGAGAGGCAAGACTCCTGTTATCTGTATAACAGATTATATTACATTGTGTTATTTGATAACATGGTTCAGATATTGGGGTTTGACTCTTCTGGATTCATGAACCTGCACACAACCTAAAGTAAATTCCTCCTACAATCACAGACAATGCTATTACATGAGAAAGAAACACAGGCAACACTCGCATCCAGAGTGCAAGAAATTCTGGATTCGATTGATTATTATTGTGCCCATTTAGAAAGGGTATTCTGTGTTTAAAGCCTCTGCTTTGCCCTTCTCGATGTGTGACTCCAAAACTCACCTATGCATTTCAGATTTAACCCTGGCTGATGTTTCCATTTGTCTTTGCCAATCATCTCCACCTGGCACCCAAGCCTCCAGCAGATGCCATCCCAAAAATGTCTGTAAAAATAGGCCACGCTCTCTGAGTCATAGGAGTGGCATGGGACACGGGCAATGGGCAGAGCTTTCCATACTGACAGAACGTCTGCTGTAAACAGTACAGTACTTCATACCTCTAAGAAATGTAGTAGTGAAACTTCGAAACTGTTTTGTCTAATCCCTACAGACAGACAAAACAAAGAGGAACTGAACAGCACAGAGAGGAAAATATTCTATCAAAGAACTTCTTAAAACGGATTTATTCAGGATTAATTCAATGACTCCTTTTGATATGTGCAATATCTTCACGTTCACCAACATGTCATTTTCATTCCTGCGCTGTTATATCCCTGACCTCCTTTGCGTCTTGGTGTAGATGGTAATAAAAGCGTCTTCAATCTTAAAAAAAAGATTTGTGCGGCTGATAGTTGCAGCCTAAGGGCCAACTGAAGTGTATTGCTCTCCAAATATCACTCTTTAAAGGACTTGTTAACTTATTTTTTAACCTCTTTAAGAGTTGGGCTCTGAGGTCCGGCAAAGATTTCTTATTAAATGTCAAATAAATGCTTTCGAAAAATGTTCTCGTGTTGATTCCTCTGCTGTATTTGAGCTACGGTGGACTTTAATTGAGACTTTAACAGACGACCAGCAAGTTTTCAGCAGTTTTAATTTTGTTGACGATCTATTTTCATCATAGTTTTCGTCAACAAACCTTTTCTTCATGACGGAAACTAAACGATAACTAAACAAAAACTACTTACAACAATTAAAACTATGACGAAATTAATTGACACTTTCGTCAACGAATAAAAACGAGACGAAAATGTTCGGAATAGGTGACGCCCAATCAGAACTGAATTAGCTTTGTGAAAGGCAGGTAGAAATTAGGAAAACATCCAATCATAAGTACTTTGACATATATGGAAAGGTGGGATAAGCAGGTAGCTATCCAATCAAACACACAAATTTGATCTAAACCCGGGAAGATCATACTAACTTTGTTAACTTTCGTTATTCATGATTCAACTTAAGTTATCTAGACAGTGTCAGCAGGGAGAAAAAGAAGAGCCGATGTATGGGCACATTTCTCCTTTAAGGTCATGAAATAATTAACCTGTGAATACAAAATGTAGTTCTAAATGCTCTTTTGTTATATGTTTGGTGCTTATTTTTGCACTAATGACACTGCTGCTTTTACTGTACTCAGTTAAAGAATGTA
>JAVSBV010132285.1:0-5000 GCA_033117975.1 Parotocinclus spilosoma
GAGCCCATTCTGTTATTTCCTTGACAGTGGCATTCCTGTTTGAGGTGCAGTGACGTTTAAGGGCCCGGAGATCACGATCATCCAGTAGAGTTTTACGGCCTTGACCCTTATGCACAGCGATTGTTCCAGATTCTCTGAATCTTTTGCTGATGTTATGCACGGTTGATGACGGCTTCAATAACTTACCACTGAGGACTCATTTTAAAATCTATTTTGTTATTTATTTTGTATTTTATTACTAATTTACATTTTATTATTGATTTAAATTATATCTTTTACTTAATATTACTATTACTACAATGTATTTATTCAATTAGCATCTAGGCCACCTGGGTCCATTTTTGAGTCCTGGTCCTCCCAAGGTTTCTTCCTTCTACATTAAGGGAGTTTTTTCTTACCACTGTCACCCTAGGCTTACGAAATTTGGGATTGGCCTTTTATGATAATATGAGATTGCTGCTTTAAGGCAATGTTCTATTGTAAAAAGCGTTATAGAAAATGAACTTGAATTTGAATTTCAATATCATCATTACATTCACACATATAGCATTTTATGCGATTTTACCAAATCCTTTTTGGTGAATTATTTTTTGTCAATGGGTGTATCTTATCAAAATAATAATAATAATAATGACATATAAAGTGGGCTAATTATATAGAATGTGAAATGGGTTGTTTTAAAGGGATACAGTAAAATACTATTATCACTCTATTATTATGCAGCCCTACTTTCTTCAGTAACATACATTTAAATACTTTTTTCCAGATTTGCCAGAAAGACTAATTCAGTAAACCATACCCACATTGTTCAGTTTTTTTAACTACAAAGCTACAAAGTGATGTGCTCTGGTAATTTTGATAGATCACTAATTAGATTTATAATTTAGTTTGTCAGTGTGCTTCCTACTCTTGTGTGCTCTGGGAATCTTAATGGGATGTGAGAGAAACACAGCTGCCCTTTAGTGGCCCACCAACACACTGAGAGCAACCCTGATTCACCCCATCTCACGAATTTCCATTTACTGCTTTAGCTCTTTACCTGTTCTTTAAGTATGTTGGACATGCTATAATCCATGATGTATTTATTTCAGTGTTTTTGGCAGCACATTCAAATCACTGTTCAGGCTCTTAAGTAAAGACTCAAAGTTCTGACTGAGAAATTGCTCATAATTGGAACATTTTTATGACTTAATAATATTAAAGCTTATGCCAGCCTAAATCATGATTCCACCACCACCACTGAAGAAATCCCTTTCTCGCATAAAACAAGGATTCTCCCATTTTCCTCGTGTAAGCACAATGATTGTCAGGCTGCAAACTGAACCGTGACTTATCAGAGAAGAGGACAGTTGAGCACTCATCTCGGGTCCAGTGATGATGCGCATCAGCCCCCCTTGTACGAGTTCTACTGTGTTCAGCAGATAACGGAATGCTTACCACTGGGATGCAGTCAAACACAATGCAGCAGATTTCGTATATTCTAGGTGCATATTCATCATCCAGTGGCAGCAAGAATCTTCACCTGCTGCACCTGCTAACGCTTGCTAATAAGGTCAAGTAGTAGCCATCTATTGCTGTTGTGGCAGTCTGCTATTCACACTTTTGGATGTTCCAAGTGCTGTTGCCACTGTTGTCTGTGTTTGACCTTTAAGATATGCTATGGCTCCCCAAGCTTCACATTCAGGCAAATTGTCAAACTTTCAAAGAACTACTGATACATTGGTCAAGTATGCAGTTGCTTGTCCAAACAAAATCTGAGCTCAGGGTTATCAGTATTTAAACTGATGGTGGTGGTGTTGCTGCATTAAGCAGTTATTATATATAGTTATTATATATAGTAATTTGAAATTTTACCTTTTACAATTATATATGCAAACCCGGTGTTGTGTATTACTGGCTATCACCCTCTTAAATTTACTAATACTTTTTTAAAAGAATTAGCTGATTTATTATTGTCGCTGGTTTTCAATTTCAATCGGATGTTACTTATTACTACTCATTACTCTTACAACTGGTAATTTTCCTGACTGATCATAGTATTTTCTTGGATAAATATAAATAAATAAATAGGATGGAATCTCTGGGAAAGCACTAAAATGGCTTAATTCACACTTTCATCCTCAATCTGCATACTGACCCTGCATCTCTTATCTGTGGTGTGCCTCAGAGCTCTATTTTAGGTCCACTTTTATTTTCTTTGTAAATTCTCCCATTAGGTGTTCTTATTCAAAGATTTCATATTTTATTTCATTTTTATGCCGATGACACTCAGATATATTTATGTGTTAAGATATAGTTATTGGTTAATCTTACCAATTGTTTGAGTGCTATTAAATATATTTTTTAACTGATTGATGACAAAACAGAGGTATTAGTTGTAGGCTCTGAGGTCGAAGAAAGAGCAGTCAGCTCTTAATTGTGCAAGTTTAAAGGCAAAGCCCTTTGTGAGAAAACTTGGTGTGACCTTTGATTATAGCCTCAGTTTCTCAGTACACATTAAGAGTCTTCTCCAAATGTGTTTTTTACATCTTAGAAATAATAGTTAAAGTTAAAAAATGTCTGCCATTCACCGACATTGAGAAATGTATTTATACCTTTATTTCTACTCGTTCGGACTATTGTAATGCCCTATTTACTGAGTCAGAGAGAGGTGGCTAGTTTACAACTTGTTCAAAATGCAGTTGCCCGTCTTCTGATAAGGACTAAGAGTAGGGGGAAATATTATTCCCGTACTAGCTTTCCTTCACTAGTTACCAGTAAGCCATAGGATTAATTTTTTAATTCTAATGTTCACTTATCCGGCAGTCCATAACGAGGCTCCGGCATATATCTCAGAGCTGCTACTGTATGTCCTCTTCAAAACCCAAGAACTCTTAGGTCTTCAAATCAGGTCTTACTTGTTGTTCCCCATACTAATTTAAAATCTGAGGGTGATCAGGCTTTTGCTGTCTAAACCCCAAACTGTAAAACACTCTCCCACATTAGGTTTTCATATTCTATTCAGATTTTTTAAAAACGTCTAAAGACATGTGTATTATCTTGCTTTTTAGTCTTGATTGTTGTTCGATGAGTGATTGTAAGTGGATGATTGCCTGTGTACTGGGATTTATTAGTTTTGTTTGTATTAGAATTGTTCTGTATTGTTTTTGTATGTCGTACTCTGTAAAGTAAGCCATTCACCATTCATCAACACTGAATGGTGTTCAAATACGACACTGGTCTCTAGTTACTGCTCACCACTGGTGGAATTTGCAGTCGTCAGAGCCAGGTCATTATATTTGCTGAGAAAACGGAACATTCTGTACATCATCACAGTTTAATTTTCACCTAGAACGAATGCTAATCTCTAGAACTCACACCCTGACGGACTGTTGGTGGAGATTTTAATCACAGTAATTTGAAATCTCTGGTACCAAGATTTCACCAGTATTCAGACTTTGCTACCCTTGGGGCTAACATGCTGCACCTTGTTTATACCAACATTCCCGGTGCGTACAGGGCTGAGCCCTGTCCCCACTATTGCTACTCATATTAGCTAGAGCCAAGCTTTTCCTGGCCATCAGAAAAGCAAAGCGTGTCTATTTAAGGAAAAATCCACGACAATTTCCAGGTTACTTTCGACTCATGGCACATGTGGCAGGGCATCCAGGCCATCACCAACTACAAATCACCTTCACTTGCCTGTGATAATGATTCCTTTCTCGCAGATGTGCTGAACAGCTTCTAAACAAGGTTCAAAGCACATAACTCTAAGACAGCAAACAAGACCACACCTCCTCTAAATGACTGGGTACTGTACCTGTCCTCAGATGTGCAGAGAACTCTATATATAGAAAATCTATATATATAGAGTCAACCCACGGAAAGCCCCAGGACAAGATAGCACACCAGCATATGTCAAAAGAAGCACAGGACAACTCACAGATGTTCTGATGGACATCTTTAATATTTATTTGCTTATCGTTTGTAGCTCGCTGGCCCTGAACCCCACCCTCTGAAACTGGGTCTTGGATTTCCCGACTGAGAGAGCACGGACAGTCAGGATTTGTCACAGCACCTCCAACGCCACCATACTGAGCACCAGTGCCCCACAGGGCTGTGTGCTCAGACCACTGCTGTTCACTCTGCTGACTCATGACTGAACTGCAAAGTACAGCTCAAATCACATCATTAAGTGAGCTGATGACACAATTGTGGTGGGCTTTATCAGCAAGAACGATGAGTCAGCATACAGAGAGGAGTTGCCAGTGGCTGACTGGTGCAGAACCAACAACCTATCTCTAAATGTGGATAAAACCAAAGAGATGGATATTGATTTCATGGGAGCAACAGGTGACTACCCCCTACTCAACATCAACAACTCTGCAGTAGAAATTGTGACGAACACAAAGTTCCTCAGAGTTTACATTGCAGAAAACCTCATCTGGTCCCTCAGCACCATCTCCATAACCAAGAAAGCCCAACAGCGCCTCTATTCCCTGCGAAGACAGAGGAGAGCACATCTTCTCAGAGAGACTGTAGTGAATATCTTGAGCACCTGTATTACCGCCTGGTTTGGGAACTGCAACATCTCAGATCGCAAGACAGGTGAGAAGATCATCATGGTCTCTCTTCCCTCCCCCTCCCTTACAGATATCTACTTTGTACACCACATGCTGCATCTGCAAAGCAATCAGCATTGTGTATGACTGATATGTCTATTTAAGAATGTTCACCAAAAGTCAATTGGTGCCCTTTTGGTGCAATGAAAATGTCTTCTACAAGCATGGTTCCATCCTGACTTGTATGCATGGTTCAGGATGCTGGTGGTTTTGATGTAACGGTATCATTTCTTGCAACACTTTGGGCCTTTTTATATAAACAGCTTAATGTCACAGCATAACTAAGTTGTTTCTGACCAGGTCCACCCCTTTATGACAACATCTTCTGATGGCTATTTTTAGCAGGATAACACATGTCACAAAGCTCACATCATCTCTAACTGGTAATAATGAGTTTAC
>JAVSBV010132285.1:7500-17351 GCA_033117975.1 Parotocinclus spilosoma
CATTAATTCTTAACAGTACATTTGTATTCACAGAGATGTTTAAAGTTTTTGTACGATTTTTATTTTCCGCTCTTAAACACCACAGGGCTGCTTTCTTCAAAGGGATATTTCAATTACAATTGCTTGAACACTTGTTTAATATCCTGCATGCGTCAACATTTTGAAAAATGTAGATGTACTATTGCACATATTGGATAAAATATTGTAACATATTCCATTCTTACATATTTAATAGCGTCAACTTATGTAATCTATATAATGTTTGTTTATACATTTGGACTTGCACAGTATTTATTTATCTGCCCATGCAAGCCATGCAGTCAGTCACTGATGTGAGCAGTTCTCTGTTTATATTAGTAAATATTTTACCCTGACTATGAAAAAAGAGCACATTGTGTTTCCAGTTACATGCTGATTCTTGAGAGTGGATTTTACATGAGCTCATGCAGATTAGCAAATAATTCCCAGGGTCACATGACAGACACTGCAGTTACTCATAGCATGCTACCTTGCAACTTTGTTGTGGTTTCTTTGTCAGTGGACATGTAGGGTTAGTAAGATGAGCCACTGTGCACTTATTGTTGCAGCACTACTATCCAATGGGGTGGCTCCACCCCAGCTACACCCTGTTTGACTGTCTTCTCACGAAAGAGCCATGAAGGGGAGGGAGATAGAGAGAGAGAAGGAGCCAGTGCTTAAGCAGAAAGACAAAAGGAGTTTTTTTGGTTGCTTATTTCCCCATAGATAGCTTCTAGATATTTTATAAGTAGTTCTGCAAAGTAAAGAACGTAGCAGCGCCTGAAATATTTTTTTATTAAGTTAAAAGCTTATAATGCTTTATGAATAATCAGTTCTCACAAGGTTTTGCACACTGACATAGAATATGATTGAATGGCCCTAAATGCCATGTCACACAGATACTTATCATTCAAATGATTTAAGACGAAAGATCAGCTATTGGAAAGGTATGTGAAAAGGGCTTTATGTTATTTCACAATTTCTAAAGTAGCTTTGCAAGTCATATGAGCGGAATCATAATTAATGCCAGTGAAAGAAGTATGATAACGAGCATGATTGTGCTATTATAATTCATGTGAGAATTCCAGTCTTTGCAAACGGCAAAAGTGTCTGAATTCAAGATGAAAAGCACGGAATGTTGGGGCTACATATCATTAAAGAAAATCCTAAACTGCAGCAACAACTGCTCCGCAAGATTTCCCTTAATAAAAACACCAGAAGACAAATTACTCGTGTTCTGTTGTTTGCCGTAATAGTAAGCATGCCTGTGAACTGTTAAATATCCTTGTTTGCTTACATTTGTTATAGGCATATACACTCACCAGTCTCGATAAACTGCCTTTTAACGCAAATGATTAAAGTTCAAACTAAGCATGAGAACGGGGTAGAAAGGTGAGTTAAGTGACTTTAAACAACGAATGTTGTTGGTGCTAGATGGGTTGGTCGGAGTATTTGAGAATCATCTACTAGGATTTTCATGCACAGCCATTTCTAGGGTTTACAGAAAACGAAAGAAAAAGAGAAAATATCCAGTCAGTAGCATTTCTCTAGCACAAATACATTGTTGTTGAGTAAAATGGCCAGACTGGTTCAAGCTGATAAAAATAATCATAACTGTAATATAACTTAATACAACCTAGATATGTAAAAGCGTATCTCTGAAAACACAATATGTCAAACCTTGAAGCAGATAGGCTACAACATTAGAAGACTGTGCTGCTCCTGTCGGCTAAGAGAAGGCAGCTAAGGGTAAATTTGCATAGGCTTAACAAAATTGGACAATAAAAGATTGGAAAAGGGACACTTGGTCTGATGAGTCTTGATTTCCGGTGCAACATTCAGATGGCAGGGTCAGAACCAGAATTTACATCATATATGTTCAACTGAAAAATCTGTAGCAGCAACTACATGATGTTATTATGTCTATATGGAGCAAAATCTCTGAGGATATGGTGAAACTGTTACTTCTTTTCTTATGTGCGACCTTGTACTGTGAAGGCTGCTTGACCATAAGAGATTTGGCGTTGTAAGATCATCACCAAGAGCTTGTCTAACCTGTTTGTGTAAGAATGTGCATACATGTTTAATAATTTAGTTTTGCTTTTTGAAAAGTTGTCTACAGTACCAGGAACAGAAAGATTTAGCTCATGGGCTCTAACCATCCCCATATCTGAATAAACACATTCTAAGACAGAAACAAAACTGAAATTTGCATAACAACACCTGGCTTGAGGTAAATATTTTAACAGCATACAATAGTTCGAGATGTTTACTCTAAATAGCTGATGTTTAACTTGTATATGAATATCCTATTCACAGTATGTAAGGATGTTTTGCAAACCATTGGAAAATATTAATATACTTCCTGTAAGAATGTTCTTTTGTGAGCACCACACAATGTCTTCTGTGATATGATCTCAATTGTCAAGCATACAATTCCGAATACTGCAAAACATTTTCATGCTTGGCAGTTCAGCTAATTTGCAGACAGGCAGACTGTCTCGGATACTAAAACAAGCACGTAAAATGTCTCTGACATGCATTGGTAAGTGCCTATGAACAGAAGGTAAGGACAGAAAGGCCATGCCATCTTTATGTAAATATGGGTTGGTTACTTTAGAACAGTAAATCATACCTACATCAGACAGCTCAGGGATGTACGTATATGTATATGAAGCCCATTTCTTGCTCTATTCATGAAGCAGTGTATCTGGCACAGCTGTTTAACTTTTCTTTGTGGATATGTTGTGTATGTATGATGTTACTGTAGTCTAAGTGTTTTATGTTCACATATTATATTTACATAGTAGCTTTATGTCATAGCCCGAACAAGGTAATTCTGCCATTAATATAAACAATATGCTTTTCATAAAGGTTTTGGCAATTATGAACGTTGTAAAGGTAGAATAACTAACATGTATAGAGTGGAGTGAATGATCCTGTCATTTACAAAGCTCTGTGGAATCTAGCAGTTTTTGGTAGCACATAATGACAGACTTTTGTTTTGCTTTGTTTATGCGGTTGCTAATTGAGCTCAGCCTGGCAAATGCTTGTGACGCTGTTTCTCTCTTGGTCTTCTTTTATTATTTTTCACACTGTTGCAACCCAACGAGTCCAAATTACACTCATTTTAAATGACAAAAATGGCATTTCCTTGTTATTATTTAGAAAATCATGCAAACGTTTGCACACATTTTTTTCAAAATGCCTTAAAAGTAATATCCAAAATATATCCATATCCAATATAAGTCCTATTGTGTGCACCACAATGCAGTGACATAAAGTTTTAGTGGCTAATATTTGAGCTCTTTTATTTTAGCATGCTTTCTAATTTGCAGAAATACCATATGTTAGTTAGCCCCCTTGAAAGTTATTTCTTTTAAATGTAATTAAAAACTGATTTTAGCTCCAGTGGTTATCTTACAATACAAATCTACCATTTTATGAATCAGGTTTGGTTACGCAGCGAAACTGCAAAGCTGTGAGAGTTCACTGAAGTTGAATCAACTGCAAATTAGAGAGCGTATCCAAACCTGATCTGCCACTTCTATCATTCTTTAGGCTTTTGTTGTTTTTTTTAATTAAATATTTGTCTTTTAGTGAAATGACATTGACAGCACCTATGAAGTGAACAATATAAATATGCAATATATTTGCAAAGGCAAAATATTTTAAACTATTGACCAGTCCTGCACATCACCTTAGAGCCCATTCTGCCATACAAATCTTGGGATGTTTTGGTTTCCTCATACGAAATTCACTTTATTTCTGTTGAAGTTCAAAACTTTGATATGGCCATTAAATATTTTTTTACCTTGACCAATCATGGTCCCTCCAGTATGCATTACGAATGTGGAAGACTAGTGTAGTATTTTTACATGGTGTCACATTATTACTACACACAGTTTGGATGTTTGTAAAATGTTTTGTAGCCTACCATGCCTCTACAGTTCATTAGCTTATGTCCTATGAAATTTGGTTAAATTAATATTCTTACAAATAGATATTTATTGATATTTATTGATGTTAAAAACAGATTATGATTTGATATGTATTTGTATAAGCCAGCACATCTTAGTTTGTTTTCAGTCATGGTAAAAACCTTCCTTTTGGAAAAGTTTTAAGCATAGTGCTTCACAAGTTCAGGACTCTTTTCGTTGCTTTAACCATTTTTGGTGAAAGTCATTGTATTGGTGTATGGCCCGCATTATAGATGTCTTGAGATTTTCCTTTAGAATTTGTTGGTATAACATTAGAATTCACTGTTCCATCAGTGATGGCAAGTGTTCCTGGTCAAGCTACTACCACCACCATATTTTACAAAAAAGTTTTTTTGTCTCCAGACAAAATTATATTTATTTAAATCAAAAGGTCATATTATGTTCTCATCCATCCTTAAACGTATTGCCAAATGCCTTCTGGCTAGTCCACATGTCACGTAATGAGCAGCAATGTTCCTTTTGGAAAGTAGTGGCTTTCATCTTGCCACACTTCTCATGTACACCATTACTGTCCAGTGTTTTTGTGATGGTGATCTCATGAGCAGTAGTCATTGAGAGTGGGACCTGTAAATACTTTAAAGTTAATTTTTATTAAAGTTAATACATTTTCTGTGACCAATTACGCTATTACACACCTTACTCTTGCACAAAATCTGTGATTGGTGGTCCTGATTTCTTTGTTGATGGTTTTGTAAATGTTCCCAGTCTAATAAGCATCAACAGGTCTTTTTCTGATATCCTCAGAAAACTTTTTTTAATGTCAAAATACACTTCCACAAACATCAGACCGATCCGTGTTCTTTAAATACAAGTGGGTGTCCACTGAAAATACCCATATCTATTTTCACAGTCAATAATAACTGAACACAGTATAATAATTTTGTTGAACTATATTTTCTTTATCTACCTTCAGGACTCTCATGTTTAGGTTATAATTATGCAGAAATATATAACTTCTTTGAAATAATTGACAAAACTTTGAAGCACCACTGTAAGCCGTCACATTTCCAAACTGAAAGCATGTTTTAGCATTGTTTGCACACACCTCTTGCTGTTAAAAAGCTTAATTGTTTAGTGCAGTGTATGCATTTTATCAGTGTGCTAGGTGGAGTCATGTGTGCGAAGCAAAGTACAACAATGAGCTGATTCTCATTCATTTAATGTGGAAGTGTGATGTGAGTTTTCTTTGCTTAACACAGTTCTCCTTTGTATGTAGTATGTGAACCCTTGTATTTAATAACTGGTAGAACCTCTTTGGCAGCAATGATAGCTTCCTGTATCTGCTGATCATGCACAATTATGAGGAGGAATTTTACACCATTAAAAGATTTCTTGCATGAGGAACCCTATCGTGCCAATTCTGAACTTTGTCTGGGTCAACCCAAAACACACAATTTCTTTGTAAACCACTGTTTTGTTAAATTACTCTTCAAATTGTGTAAAATTTTAATGGTAAACATTTTTTCCCTTGACTTAAAGGTGTCCATGCCATGACACAATACATCAACCCCAGTGCACGTTGGTACCTCTACTACGCATTTTTCTGTTCACCCTATATTGCATATTCTCTGCTCTTTATGTAGTCTTTATGTAATAAAAGGCCCACTATTAGGTAGAGTAGCAACAAAGGTGAATGTCATTTTCTACAGATACAAATAAACTTACTGATAAACAACCATTTGTTTGGAAATGCAAGTTTCTAACATCCATACAAGTAATTAGCTAAGGTCCTATGATTCATGGCCAGAATTACAGATTATGACAGCATTTCGTAGTCTAATTCACACGAACATGAGCTTGATGGCATTAGGTGTATATATTTGATTTGTTTTGGGAAATCTTTTACTCTTGTCCCCTGGCGATGATTGTACTGGTCTGTTTGTGGGAGGTTGTGCGATTGTGTGTTTAGTGTGTTTGGGTTTGTTGTCCTGGTGTTTTTGAATTGGATAAAAAGCAATGTCGTCTCAGTCACTAAACAAGTAAAGTGTGGTGCCATTTTGTCTACGAATGGCTACGGACCTGTTATCAAAGGATTTAGTTTAGTCAACTGAGACTTTTCATTCAAACACCAGGCAACCATGACAGCTTCATTGTGTCTAGATACGAGAGGACGGGTAACTATTGATAACAATCCTTAAAGATTAGACATAATGGTGTGCAAGAAAATAACTAGTGGGCAACAGTTCAGTGACTGGGATCGTCTTATTGATGACAGTGGTCGAAGGGAATATCCAGGCATGTTAAAGTTGACAGGAAGACTGTTGTATCCATTCATTATGACAATGATGATTAGAGAAGTATTTCTGAATACACAACCTGCACATCCTTGAGGTATGTGCTACACCAAAATACCACATTGTGTTCAGTCAAAAATAGGAATCTATAAGGTTATAATGACCACAAAGAATATGGACTAACTGATTTGGAAAACTTCTTGTCTGACAAATGTCCATTTCTACAATGGCAAACAGATAGTAGAGTAAACAATTGTTTTAAACAACCTGACATCACAATCTAAATGTGCCTTGTATCAACAAGTCAAACGACAGTAGATTTCAATGCCACAGTGTATTGGTGCTGAACTATACAACTATATAACTATGTCTCTCTATGGCCACAGTTTTCCAGCTTGGAAAGGTTTCATCCATCATGATGATAACAGTGACAGTTTAATACATACATAATTAATAAATTCCTGCTTGGAATGACCATGCCACACTTAGTTGGTCAGTCGTGTGCCATAGTGACATTGTGTACAAGAAGTACAAAGAAATCTCAGCTGACAAATTTACATTAGCATTAAAATTTACATAACCTGCTAGGATCTGATACAGGTCATTTTTGACATTTGCAATTGCATTTCAGTAATCATTTAAGTGCTAAATCAAAATATATTTTTTCAAATAGAAACAAATCAGTTCAAATTAAAATAAAACTATAAAATCTAGGTAAGATGGACTGCTTAGATGTCATGTAAGTGTTTGTCCCATTAAGCTTGTGCTTAATTAGCATTAAGTGTGTGTGTGTGTGTGTGTCTGTGTGTGTGTGTGTGTGTGTGTGTGTGTGTGTGTGTGTGTGTGTGTGTACTCTACATTCGGAAAGTGATGTTCCGTGTTTTGACAGTTTTTTGGCTCCCGTGCTGCATTTTCTGTCCTTAACTTGCCCACTTCTTTTAGATCTCTTTTAAACTTCAAATCTTGATTATCCGGTTTGGTTCCTTGACAATATTATTGCTCAAACTAAACTAAGATTATACACTACATATGTCAAGGTGTGTTAGCTTGGTAATTATCAAGAACTGCAGTGTTTGTAACTACCATCCTGTGCACCCATTTATTTGTTAAATTACACCACAAACAAACCTGAGCTGGCTGAGCCACATCTTATTAAGTTCAAACCAGGCTGCTTGTTTTAAACTGATGTATTCAATAGCTGTGGTGCTTAAAGGGAATGTTTGGGAATCATACTTGTACTTGTCCTTTAATCTCACAAATAATAATAATAATCATCATCAAGATCATCATCATAGTAGGCACAGTAGGCAATCTGCTAGTCCACCAACACAGTAGAAAGTTGCAGTAGTAATCTGTGGTAAAGTTCAGTTACACAGTGCATTGGTTTTTGAAGGTTCAAGATCTAATTATGGATGTGTGAATGAATTTCACTGCGTTTTGGAGTTTTATTTGTTTAATGGCTTTGAATTAAGTCACAACCTGTTACCACACTGTTCGTTTTTCTAAATAAGCTGAATGAAATAGAAGTGTGTTTGAGTTACTGATAATGGATAAAGATCAGTCTTGAGGAAAACTGTTAGAAACCACTGATATAATACAGTGCTTAAATTTTGCTTACAAAGCATTTCTTTATTTGTTTAAAAAGAAAATAAATTTTTACCTTATTTCTGTTTAGGTGTTTTTTTTGTATTTTGACATTTGGGAGGAAATAAATGTTGTTGTTTTTTTCAACACAGACCTACTGTATGTGACAGTGTCCTGGTGATGTGCAAGCTGCATTTTCTAGACCCACACTATCACTCTGTCCATGGTAATACTCTCAACATCCATTTGCGTTTTCTGCAAATTGTGATTTTATATTGTGTTAAAGAATAATACAAAATTTACTGTTATGCATTTTATGCTCATGTATGAGCACTTTAGAATCCGGATTATTCTTTGTGAAGCAGAACATTCACCAAAATAGATGTTGACTATACACTTTAACATAGTCTCGAAGTTTAGATGCTTTGCACATGATGTTTTTTATATTATAATCATTACTTAATATTACGTCTTAATAGTCAAGTCAAGTCAATTTATTTATATAGCGCTTTTTACAATACAGAATTGTCACAAAGCAGCTTTACAACAATGAGGTTTGATGCCATACAGAATTTAGAAGTAAGAATCAGCCCCTGAAGCAATCAATTCCTGAGGACCTGGGTTTAATCCCTGGGTTGGGTTTGCAATATCAAGGTTGGGTTGTGATTATAGGGCTCTAAGATGGACTGGGATTCTATCCACATAGGTAGTTCAGCTGTGCCCAGTGAATTCCAGGATAGGGTCTGGACCCATTTGCGACCCTGTTTAGAATAATTAAGGTCAAGTTAAGTCCTCTCACAAAGATTAGGGGATATTTTAATATTAAATATCATATAAAGACGGGAAATGTACGCTTTTTCTAAGCAGTGTATTATATGTAAAGTTGAGAGTTAATGCTTATTTGGTGACTGTTTTTCATATATTTTCATACTAACTAAATCAAATGTATTTATCCTTCTGTAATGAAAGTGAAATATTACACATTCACAGGCAGTTAGTATTACAAGACTGCATGCCTTTTCACTATGCAGCCTACTTCTAGACCAGTGAGTCTTACTGAGATGCAACCTGCTCAAGTTGTCAGTGAACTGTCTTTAATGAATCTCCTTGTTGTGCAGAATGTCCTGGAAATATGCAACAGGCACCACACTGAAGGGCTTCAGCCTTTCTGCTTGTTTGACTTTGTAGTAGAGTAGTTGATAGTCAGTTTTTGACTTGTTACCCCTTCCTTGTCTGATCAAGTGTGCCTTTGCTGTCTCCCCACATCAGCAGGCAAATGTTGAAAGCAACATCAGTAAGTTTCCTGCCAGAATGTGAGCAGCATACATTGTAAGCTTTCTCACTGATGTAAGACTTGGGAGTGCCTGCTGATGATGGTAATGAGGATTAGGTTAATCAAATTCAGCTTGTCTTTTCATGCAGTGTTACATACTGTCCACTGTCTTGTATGTTGTATGAGCTAAAGTTTTTCAATCATAAGCTGTTAGATTTTGTTTGTACACAAGTATGATAATTTGCCAGTTCCGTGGGCCACTGCAGCTGAAGATGTGTTTACTGTGTTATTTCTAATCCGCTTTGTATTGACAGTCTTCTGTGTTTGTTTTCAAAGGCAAGTTAGTGTTGGCATTGTATGAATCTTTAAATTAAATTAGTTTAAAGCTAAGTTCTATAGCCCTAGCTCTGTCACTCCTTTTCCCTTTGCCCTCTCGCTGTACGTTCGGAGCATTTTTCGTTATTGTGTTTGTTCCCAGGTGGTTGGTGTTCGGTCGGCTGGGGTTGAGTTAGGTCTCGCCCTAGCCCGCCCCTCCGGCGCGTCCCTACCTGGGTACGGTTTGTGTGTCCCACCTACAAACATTTCCATTCCGGTTACTAACTCTCGCTATCTGGGTGAACTAACGCTCTCTCGCTCTCGCTCTCTCGCTCTCTCTCTCCTAACCCTCTCGCTCTCTCTCTCCTAACCCTCTCGCTCTCTCTCTCCTAACCCTCTCGCTCTCTCTCTCCTAACCCTCTCGCT
>JAVSBV010132295.1:6698-17351 GCA_033117975.1 Parotocinclus spilosoma
GGTTCCAGGCAGCAAGACGCGACGGCCGATTTCAAACTAATCAAACACAAACGACTAAACGAATCGAAAGCAAAGCATCCATCGCAAACCTGATTTCCACTTAATGCAACCGGCGATCGGACTCGTGGGCTATGTAATGGGATGTCCATTTGACAGGCATGGAAAAACATGCACAATGACACAGATCCTGCTGATAAAAATCTGCTGCTCACTAGCACGGCTAAATGGATTGTGACCACCCCACAACACAAAGGCCTCTATAATCAGCATATAAAAGCCTACATGAGAATGTAGAGAAAGACTAAACCAACCCCAGCAGGGGGGGGGGGGAAGCACTGACCACGCAAGCTCCATTTTGAAAGAAACTAGAGAAAATAACAAAACAAATAATCGCATGGCTATCATTTCTAAGCTTTGTAAGCAGTAACCTAGAACGTACCATTTTAAGTCATAAGTCTAGACTACATAATGAGCGAAAGGAAACAAATTATTAGGTGAAAGAGCAGGAGCGAATTGTTCGTTTGACCCTGCTGATATGCAAAATGAGAAACGACCTGGATAAGGAAAGATGTGCGTCTTTGTGCATGGGCTGCTGTACACACCAGCAAACTGACGGCGTAAAAAAAAAAAAAAACGCTCTGTAAACCACAAACTGGTTTGGTGTTCTGCAAAACCAGGAAATACAAAAGTTCAAAACAGGCTATGAGTCAGAGCAAATCAATGGCGATAGGAGAACACGTGGGGCTTGGCACAGCGCAGGATGGGAAGGTTACCGCCCCAGTCTCAACGTACGCTGGTGGAAAAACACACAACCCAACCCAAGCCTAACAGAGCGATCAGCGTGATACCGCACGATCCAAACAGACACACGTTGTGTGTGCCGAAATCCAGTGTCGTTTGGTAAACGACAAGGGAAAACAATATGAAACGTGTACGCATTTTTGGCATAACTAAATAATGTCATAGAAAGGGCAAAAATGATGTCCACGTCCATACTTGGATGACCGCGTTTAGAGATAAGAGTCAGTTCCTGAGGACCCGGGCTTGGCTTGCAATGCAGACGATGGGTTACAGAACCCTGCGATGGACTGGGATGTACCTGTAAAAGCGTCCAGCAAATTCCAGGATAGGGTCGCAGATGGATCTGGAGCCTGACCAGGAGCCGTGGGAGTAAAACAGGATGCTTTGCTTTAGCAATGACAGCATTACAGATGGTGGTTATTCTTACATCAGTGATTACATACAATGTGCTACAGATACAAAATACTACAGTATCTTACTCAAAATTATTAGCATTCTGTACCACTAACCAGGCATGCCCTTTTATTTGCCCTCTTTTAAATGTTGCTTATACGGCTCAGGGGTCACTGAGGTTGTGGTCCAAGATTTATCCACAGTTTCACTAGGCAAAGCCTGAGGTTAGAGGTTACAAACTGAAGAGTTGGTATTCTCCTACAGTCATAGAACTGCCAGTAGCCTGCTTAGTGTAGTAAAATGTAGATTAAAGCTATTTGTATGCATGAATTACATTAAATAACAATCTTAAAACCTAAAGGTTGCCCATAACACAACAACGAGACCACTGGCTACAGGTTCATTTAAATGCCATTTATCTAAACGACGAACAGTAACAAGAGTCACTCGAATGTGGCACTAGAAAACCCTTTTCGACCAAATTAACCCTGGTTCTTGCACGGTTGCGTTGAACCCCCTCCGCAGAAAACTACGTCGCCTGACGTGCACCTCCAAAATGTCCGTGCCACACGTTCCACGCGACGCTTTCTGCAAGGCTGTGACCGTTCCACTCAAAATTATTTCCAGTACTCCACTTCTCCGGTTCGTCCTCTGTACAAGATGGCATTTGTAAAATCTGAGGTGAAGAAGTACGAACAGCTCTATAATTCTTCCACCAGGAATTACAAGAACAGTTCGATGGAAGCGCATCGCACAAACCATCGGTGTGTGAACTAAAACTGAGAACTGAGAGGTGAACGTGATGGAGAAGCATAAGCCATGCTTTAGAACTAAAGATGGACGGTTTGATCTTCAGAGTGAACCAACGGTGTTCAACACATGAGCCATATTTTGTGAGGTAACTCACTACAGCCTAGCATGAACCTTCTTGGTCTCAGGTCCCTGCAGTTCCTACCTGAAACACTAGCTGGAAATACAAACTCATGTTCTTCTAACTTTCAACTAAGGGAATAAAGCAGAAGAAACCCTGTACTGTATTTAGCTGTGTGCTGTTTGTTATAAATGATAATCAGCCAGTTTAGACGATGGCATGCTTAACCAGAATGTACTAGATTCCCTGCAGTACAAAGACGTATGCGGTTTCAGTTTCGATACACTTACACTTACTAAACTACTGCTTGTTCCAAATGAGCGGCAAAAAAAAAAAAACACTACACTAAAAAGTTTCCAAACACAGCAACCGAGTTATAACACACTACTCCATATGTGACCTAATAAGCAAACAAGCACACAGGGCAGTGTCAGACTTCCTCTCAACCTTTAACTCCAGCCTCGCCTCGTGGCTCAATAGCACTGACTGACTGTTCAGGTGACCTGTTATAATTGATCAAACGTTTAAAGAACTCGAAAATTAAATTAAACAAACATTGATTTTTAATGTACGTGAAAATCCCAATTCCCAAGAAATCTCAGTGTATTTCATAAATATAAACGAGTAGCCTAGGAACATACAGAATATAATCTGTAATGTAAGATGCTTAAAAATTCCAAAAAATGAATCCTCAATTCCCCTTTTACCCCCGGAAACCTACAAATGACAGGCCGCTATTAAAAAAAAGGCCCAGTGGTGCAAACGACGGCGTGAGCTCAAAGGCACTTAAAGCCTTTGTGCCATACACTCGGCACCAAACCACCGAAAGACAATGGCGTGTCAGAGGCCTGCAGTGTCCGTGCTCCTTTTGCTCTTTGGTTAGGTGGGCTCCTCAGTCATGCGCAGCACCCGGGGCGGGCGCACCGCCCCCCCACCCACACACACACACACACACAATCCCCCCTTCCTGCCACTGCCGCATTTCAATGTAAATGGGTCGATTGAATGGCTGCAGCTGCCCCATCAAAAGAAGAGCAGTGCTAAAGGAGCCAGGGATTGAGGTTCAGCCAGGCCATGCCTGCCTCCTGCAAAATGCCCCCAGACCCCCCACACCTCATCAAAAAGAGGCAATTCAGCAAGAAATCCTGATTAGGATTCCACAGGAAATTCGGAAACATCACAACAAAACAGGTCTATGGTATCCGTAATAGGCGGGCTTGTTCTTTAGGGCTGCGCATCAAGTAAATTTTATTTCTATGGCGCTTTTTACAATACAGTCTGTGATGTCCATGTCATGGTCAAGCAAAAACAACAAGAAAGACTTTACTTAAACCTTTGCCAGTATAATACATAGAACGCGCATAATGCGTAACGATAAAGCGGCAGTTTCGAAGACTGTTCATACTGTGGACCCTGGTGCATTATCAATGCGGCCTTGGGAAGTTCTGCAGCCTGGCGAACAGCGATGCGAAGCCAGAAAAATGATAAAACATTTAGCAGTTGAAAAGCCATTTCCAGAGAGCTCAGTCTGCACTGCAGGGAGGGAGAACGGGGGGGAAGGGGATAAAGATGGAGGACATGGCTGAAGCCACCTGTTTCTCTGCTGTAAAAACACACACACACACACACACAAAATGGCAATGCAACAGCTCTATCCTCACGCTACGAACACCCAGTGCGCCACACATGGATAATACATCACTCCGAGCTCGGCACATCCAATCAACACAACTGTCGCCAAGCCTCCCTCCTCCTGCCTACTCACTTCAACCCACGCAATAAAGCTGCAAGCTTTAGCCAGGGTGCAGGCACACACAATTACAGCTAGCTCAGAGAACAAAATGGAAAGCTAAAATAGAGATTAAGAGATCAAAATTAACCTTCACGTCTGTTTTAGGATTTGGGCAATAAATGGCGCTTTGACGTACGTCACTCTGTTCGTATGTATCCCTCAGAGGCATGATCGATTCGGGAAAAAAAAAAAACTGTCAAACGATGACGGGGGACACTGTGGGAAAGTTTATCAGGCCCAAAAGTCAGGCGAGAGCCGAACAGAAGAGAGGGGAGAGAGAAGAGCAATGGTGCAGTAGATGAGATTTGGTGAGAGATGGTCTCAAAAGCAATCTGGTAAGACCGTACCAGAGAGATAGAGATCTTAGAACAAAAATCTCAAGATGTCTCTGTGCAAGAAGTGTGAGTAAAAGGTTATCGGGTGTGTGTGTGTGTGTGTGTGTGTAGGAGATGAAGCAGTATTATGCTGAGTTAGATGTAATGTTTATGTGTATGTGTGTGTATGTGTGTGTGTGTATGTGTGTGTGTGTGTGTGTGTGTGTTTATGTGTGTTTATGTGTGTGTGTGTAGGAGATGAAGCAGTATTATGCTGAGTTAGATGGAGCTACACTACAGATCCAGGATCAGATTGATGAACTCTCTAAGCTCGATGAGGATTTGGTGCTGAGAGCTACTGAGCATGCTCAGCAATTACAAACACACGCCGACAAACTACAGCAGTGAGTGTGCTAACCAACACACACACACACAGTCTTATGTATCTACACACATTACATGTGTGTGTGTGTGTATGTGTGTGTGTGTGTGTGTGTGTGTCAGTGATCTTAAAGGTGGAGATACCAGTGGTTTCGTACAGAAAGCTCTGGAAGCTTCGAACGTTTATGACAGAATCGTTAAGTCTGTTGGGGAGGCCGAGTCGCTCGGCGGGTCGGGACTGGACTCGTCCTCCAGGACCCTGGACGTGAGTCGAGCCTTGTCCTGATAAGCCGTGAACCCTAGCTTATAAAGTGCACTCAGATCTAGTGCCCTTGTTTTGACCACTTGATGCTTTTCAGGCTGTGAATGGGATCAGGTCTCAGCTGAACTTCCTCCAAAAGCAAAGCGACCACGTCCATGCAGAGGCTGTAGCACACAGCGCCGAGCTACAGGGTAATGCTAACGCTAATGCTAACGGCCCGACCAGGCTGTGTTCCAAATCACAATGTTATATGAGAGCAGTAGGAACTAAGCAGGTTCTCTAAAACAAAAAGGCACCGAGACGAAACACCAGCTAAAAATATCCTTCATAGAGCAAAGACTAAACACTGAACATCAAGAATAGCGGGTCAAAAAAAAATAACTTCAGCATAAAAAACCAGAAAAAACCTGCAAAAAAAATCACTGGAAAAACGAAAACAGAAGACAACAAAGACCCACAAAAAGTGTAAAATCTAAAAAGAATAACATAGACAACTAAAATAAACAAGAAGAGAATTTGGAGTGAAATGAATATCAGAGTGAAAGAATTAAGGGATTAAAAAGAAAATAGAAACTAAAAACTGGAAAACTAGAAAAATATCTAAAAAGAACTAAGATGAACGTAAGAACTCAAAAGAAAAATATCGATTAAAAAAAAAACTAAGGAAGGAACTTTTAATAAAAATGGTCATTTATTTGTAAAAAAAAAAGGATCGAATTTCCCTAAAAAAAAAGAAGATATAAAGAATAAGGACAAAAAATAATCAAAAGAAGCAAGACTAAACAGATCCTGGAATAAAAAAGTTACTTAAAATAATAAAACGGCTAAAAAAGAGCTTCTAAAAAAACAGTAACGACTTTAAATCGTGATTGGAAGCAACACTAAATAAAATGAACATAAACTTAAGAGAAGCTCAGAAAGAATAACAAATTAAAAACAAAAAAAAGTCAAATGTTTGATTTAAAAAGTTGAGTAAAATGAATAAAAATCGTTACGATTATTATTATTATTATTATTAGGCCAGATTATTATACATATATATTTCATTTTATTTAATTTTTTTGGGATCCGCTGCAGTACTAATGGTTGAAATAAAAAAAAAAAAAAAAAAATTATTGTTTAGCTTTTTCCGCCCTCCGGTGGTAGAGCCAACGGTATTGTTCTGTACATTGATTTTTTCCAGATTCACTTTAATTTAATTGCAGGTTGAATAAATGTTATTTTTAAATAAAAATGTATTTTTATTTCGTCCTCCTTCCTTGTATTGATTCCACATCATCCTCGAGAAATTGAAAAGTGCTGAGAAATAAAGATTTATTTGTATTTTTTTCCCTCCTCAGTAGATTCTTAAGTAAAAACATCCGAGGAACAAACGATTAAAAAAGTCTGGCCTACAATATCTTTTTCTAGGGTCCAAAATCCCTGGCAGTGCCCCTGCAAACCGCGTGCCCAACCCCAGACAGGGCACACACGTACACACACACACATTCAGGGACGAGTTAGGACCGCCCGTCTTCCTTCTTTGGTGCCGTCTTCTTTTTTATTACGTTTCTCGTCCGTTCGCTTTTATTTTCTCGCCTCATTTCTCTTTTCCTTTCCGTTTACTTTTAATCGTTTTCTTTGGTTTTTTTTTTTCTCCTTTAGAAAAAGGAGGATTAACACCAGAAGGGATTCTTTTACTTTCCGATATCATGCCACCGAACCCGGTGCTGACACACACACACACCCACACACACACACACACACACTATCAGTTTACTACGAGCGTGTGACCTTCTCATGTCCAATCAATTAGAACCTGAAAAGCATGAACCTCATCCCCGGGACCGAGCCTCAGGGTCAGGGGTCACCTCGTACCTCATTAGTGATCACCCCCTAACACACCAGGCATCACCTTCACTTACTTCTTCTTCTTCTTCTTCTTCTTCTTTATTAGCTCATTTAATAGAGAAAACAAGGCAAAGGAAACTTTAAAGATCAAAAACGGATCCAAAGCAGAACCTCAAAAAAACTCCAAAAAAGACCCCCCCCCTCTGTCTCTTATTCTTTAATGCTTCGTTTCTTTTTACATCCCCTTTGATCTCCTTTCTTCACATCCCATGTTTGTGGTCATTTATTTCCGTTGATCTTTATTTCTTTTTCTATTCTCTTCATCTCTGTTTTTTCCTTCCCGCTGTCTCTTTTTTTTTGTCTCTTTCCTCTTTTTGCAGCAGCTTCATTTCATTCCGATTTTCTTTTCACTCTCTCTATGCATTCTGCACTTTCCCTTTTTTATTTTTATTTTTTATTTATTTGATGTTTTTTTAGCATCGTTATTTTTTCCCTCCTTCCTTCTGTCCTTTCTGTTTTTGTTTTTTGGTCTTTTTTTTTTTAGCTTTTTACTATCATTATTATGTTTATTTAGTTTCTCTCTTTCTCTCTCCTCTTTTATTCCCAACTTTTTTTTCTTCCTGTACCTCTTTTGTTTGTCTATTTTTTCTCATTTTATAGCATTAAAATGAGTATAAAATAATGACGTAGAGTTATTTAGAATGATATAACGTATTGTACTTATTTTTAAAACTTTTTTTCCTGTTTATTTCTCTAGGTTGTTTTGTATTTTCTCTCATTTCTTTCTCTTTTTGTCTGGTTTTTTTTTTTCTTATTCGTCCTCTCTAATTTCTTTATTACTTTTTTTTACCTATTACTTTTCCCTCTCGCTTTTTGGGGTTTTTCTTCTTTCTTCCTTTCTTTTTTTCTTTCTTGTGTTTTTATTGTAAAGCTCTCAGACTTTAGGTTGAGGTTTTTAGGCTTTTTAGGTTGAGCTTTCCTTTTCTTCTTTCTGTTCCCGTTCAGAAAACTGGTCATGTTTTATTTTTTGGGGGGATATTTTAACAACTGTTAAATTGAATAAAATTAGCTTCCAAAACCAAAAGACAATCCCTGGTTCTGGACCAGGACACAGTTCGGGTCTTATTATTTGGGATTTTATTCCTCTTTTATCCGGCAGGTGAAAAAAGCAAATCCAGCTGCAGTTTTAATTGTGTCGGTCGCAGCTACAGAAGCCGATTCTCCATTGTGAAGCAGATCCCACCACGCTTGGGGTGTGTGTGTGTGTGTGTGTGTGTGTCGGTGTTTAATAAAGAACGCCGTGCAGACTTTCATTAAGCAGCCGCTTGAGGCAAACACACAGAATAAGTACCAAAACCCGGCCGGGGCACGATCCAAGCTTTATTAAGTTCACAGGCTGATTTTAAACCCAAAAACCAAACGAAGCGCTCCGTTCCTCAGCCCCACCAGCTCTGTTTTTCAGAATCTGAGCTTCGTGGCAAGTGTCTCCGGTTCGGTTTTTACGCCATTTTGACCCCAGCACCCTCTGAACCCGGCCAAATCCAGCTGTTACCCCCACTTGGCGACGCTCAATCCTCGCTGGCATTCACGGGGCGGTTGCTATGGCACGTGCCACCTACCTAATGACGTTCTGATTCCCAGTCGTTCTGGAATGGTTCAGGAACATGACGAGGACTTCAAGGTGTTTCCCTGGCCTCCAAATCCCCCCGGATTACAATCCAAGGTTCTGTGGAACGTCTTGGACAGGATTCCAGTCCACGGAGGCCCTACGGACGGAAACTACGTGGGTTTGGGATCGGATCGATGTCGGGTGCCGTCCGATATACAGAGGCGATCAGTATCGGTCCCGGAAACCGATCAAGACGGGTCGGGGCGTCCCTAGCTGTGCTGTTTCTGATCAAAGAGCGAGGTTTGGGCGATATTACGCCATGTTGGACGTTGTTTGGATCTGTTTCTTATCCTTTATTCTCCGCTTTAATGGGAAGAACAACAAGGCCGTGCCTTTTAAAGAAAACATTCATAAGGAGTCATCGCCACGCCCGTTCGGTTCCTGTTTTCACCTCGCTTTCCTGCTTTGATCAGTTCTGCCGTCCTGATTTGGGTCCGTAATCATTTAAAAACAGGATTACTGAGCGTAAACGAGCTCGTTCGTTCAGGCACAGGAAAGAGAAACGCTGCGTTTGAACGTCCTTGTGGCTTCTGTGGGACGCTGAGCTCCAGGTCCTGCGAATCAGCAAATCAGCACCTGATCCTGCTGCAGATACCTTCAGGAACATCAGTAGAAGTCACACACACACACACACACACACACACACATCTGTAGAATGCAGGAGCTGCTCTCCGTCCTGGAGCATTGTGGAGGCACCGGCCCCAGGTGGTGCAGCAGTGTGTGCGTGTGTGCGTGTGTGTGTGTGTGTGTGTGTGTGTGTGTGTGTGTGTGTGTGTGTGTGTGTGAAATGTCAGCTCCAGCGGAAGCTCGTCTCACAGGCCTGAATGGACACAAAGCGCAGCAGACACATAAATTTAACCCCCCCCCCCCTCACCCCCGAGCCCTTTGATTAGCAGAGTAGGGATTGCTGACCCCCACTTCCAAAATCCAACGCACCCCCCACTAACCCCCTCCGGGGGGGGCACACCGCTGACCCCTCCTTCCCCAAAGTGGAAATGTCGCACCGGGGCGTTCGGGCAGCGACGGGCCGCACCTTGACCTTTACCTTTAGCGATCGGATTTGTTTCTTTTCTTTGTTTTTTTTGGGGGGGGGAAAGGATCGAACAGGTGCCCAGTTGTGGAATTTATATATATATATATATATTATATTTTTTTTTCGGTACCGCAGGAACGCAGAGATTTGAAATGTGAAGCTGTCGGACCTAAAACCTGTGTCTTAAATTGTTCGGAGGGACGAGAATTCGAGATTTTATCGCACACAGTTGAGCACTTTCACTCAAAACGTCTGCTTTTTTGCTTTGTTAGTATTCTTTTTTTAAGTTACTAAAAGCTACTAATATTTTTTTCAGCACGATATTATTAGCCTACTCCAAACAACACCGTCCGCTTCTAAATTAATTCAGACGGCCAGTATATATGTATATATATATATATATATGTTTTTTTTTTTTACGTTCTAACTTTGGCCTCCCGGATTAAGAAAGATCCTCCGCAGCTCCACTCGCGCCGCGCTCGTCCGTCCTGCCGGTCACAGACCCTGGCCGTATGGTCGAACCTGACCCCGAGAACAAACGCTTTATGCAGGGCTCAGAAAATGGCAGCTGCAATCCAAGGCCCCACCCACTCCTCCATTTCCCGTTCCCTCTATTCTTCAACAGTCCTTGCTTCTTTCGTTTTGTTTTTTCCCCGTGCCCTTGGTCGCCCCGAATAAGATTAGGACTGTACGGCCGCCTTACCTGGTGAGCTGGATACTGTTTAGTTCCACCGTTTGACCCTTTTACGTCCTGAATTAAAGCGGGTCGTAAATAATAACAGATACGGCCGGTTTGAGCTTTAAAACCACGGTGTTATGGTTTAACGTTTAAAAATCTCTGTAATATTTTAATCATGATATCCATCCTTGGTATTAAATCGACTGGTTCCTAAATTGAGGCCAGACTTTTTTTCCGCCGACAATCATATTTTTTTTGTGAACAAATGTTTTATTAGTTTATAAAAAAAAACAAAAGACAAAACACATAAATCCCATTGTATTTCCATACCAACAAATGCAAGTAGAAAATAAATAAATAAACACATTTTTAAAATAAAAAATTTAAAAACCCAAATAAATAAATATTAAAATAATAATAGTATCCCCACCCTCCCACCGACAATCATATTTGAAGAATACAAAAAAATATTTATTTTTTTGTATTTCTCGGATCCGCCGCAGCACCAATGGTTGAAATAAAAAAAAAATTAAAAATTACAAAATTTATTCTTTAGCTTTTTCCGCCCTCCGGTGGAGAGCCAACGGTTTTCTTCTGTTCATTTAATTTTTTTCCAGATTCACTTTAA
>JAVSBV010132303.1:0-17350 GCA_033117975.1 Parotocinclus spilosoma
ATATATATATATATTTTGCTAACAGGAACCCTTATCTAAAAGTGTGCAGTGTTTTATTAACAGAACTAAAACTTGAGAGAGTGTTTAGTTTACCTAAACTGCCTCATACATGTACTGCATTAATCAGACGCTTTGCTGCATAGTATATACATGACATTGTAGATTCAGGTTGCGACCTCTGTTTGCTCATGGTTTCTAATTTTTCTTTCTGTCTCATACTATTTTGTTTGCAGTGTTAAACAGCGTTGTGTGGCCGAACAAAGGCGAAGGAAACAGCGTGCCACCAAGAAAATCAGTATTTTTATTGGTTCTTTTATTATCTGTTTCGCCCCTTATGTCATAACCAGGTACGTGTACTAATCATCACTTCCACTGTGAAGTCCTTAAAAATTCTTCAAATCTACCACTGAATTTAAAAGCAAAAACATATTTCCTTGATATGGTGCACACCTTTAATAATTGTATTGTTTTTTATTTACTTACAACTCCACCAAAGAAAGAATTGTACTGTGAAAATTGACAGTTGAACCATAAAGTTGCAAAATTACCATCAAAATCCATAGTAGAATTGTGAAATAATTTATGGTCAGTTCATAGTCAACCAAGTTTACAGTTGTACTATGAAATTTGACAGTAGAACCATGAAGTGGTCCAATTACCATAACACATTTATAGTCGAAATGTAAACCTTATGGTCAAAATGTGAAAGTTTACATTAAAACTGTCACATGATTTACAGTTGAACTATTAAATCTCACAGTTTATTTTGTCCTGGGCACATCAGAAAAAGCTTAGATGGTATGGAAAAACCATTATGCTTCTTACATTTACTTTAGTATTTATTTCATTGCAGAGTAAATTCTTCATAAACAAGTACACTCTTGTATCTTGTAGTTCAGGCTAGCAACACCTCGAAAATATTGGTGAAAGGATAATTTAGGGTAGTAATGTTGCAAAAAATCAAATAATGAAGTGATTTCAAACAGGTGATGTGAACAGGTGGCATCACTACAAGGCTCAGCCTTTGACTTTTTGCTGACAACTGCATAGATGCTCTTTTTCTTTTTTGGTCTGGAGAAATGGTATCCATTTCTTTCAAAAAATAATATCTGGAATACCGAGTTGTCTGACCACAATACACAAACTGTCAAAAAACACAAAAATATAATTCAATAACTTAAAAGTGGAAGTAAGAAACACTTTATCATTTGCATTTTCCGTTTAACTTTTTATGGGCCGGGCCCCACTTTCACATTTAAATGGTGAAATTGGTGATAGGAATATGCACCATAATATTCCAGAATCTATGTTGAAATTTTTATAATTGTTCTTTTAAAATAATGCAATTTAATTATATTTTAAAGCATTATATAAAGGCCCCTTCAAGCTTCTTTAAGGCCTTACTTTAGTTCAAATGAAATTGTGTGGCGCTTTCAGGTTATCCCTGTGTCTGTGTGGGTTTCCTCAGCATACTCCAGTATTCTTCCACATTCAGTCCACTGGTGACCCTAAAGTGTTGTGAAGTGAAGTGTGAGTGAGTGGTTGATTGATTGAGTGAGTGAGTGAGTGAGTGAGTGGGCTGTGCATGTGCCTTGTCATGGACTGGTTCCCTGTCTAGGATTTGTTCCTGCTTTGCACCCTGTGCTGCCAGTTAAACCCTGGCCAAGTGCAATCCCATGTTGGATTGGGCAGGTATAAAAATGAATGAATGCTTAATATACAAAGACACCAATATAAATAAGCTTTCTACTGATATATGCTTTGCAATGGTGTCAATTAACTATGCCTCAACTATGAGAAATGCAAACCTGCATCATAAAACCTTAGTGCTTCTAAGTATAGCTAGTTTTGCACCAGAGGTGAAAAGACAAGAGTTGATTAATAAGAGTGATAAGGGTCTATTAATACTTCGTTACACTGGGGATTTGCACTTGAGGTAGCAATTAACATACTCATTTTAAACAAGCTTGTGAGATAAACATCTAAACAAAAACCTTTTTTCATCCCATCCATTGCCAAAGTGTCAGTTCACATGTACTAAAACTAATAGATTTTTAGAAATCACACATTGATCTAAGATAAATATGTATCAGGCTGGTCTTCTGCATCAGATAAATCAGTTGCAGAAGGCTTTACTTTTTTTCTAATTCTTTTTTTCTGATGTGGCATGGTTTAATGTTTCCTGCTTTCTGCTTCTAGACTGACTGAACTTCTTCCTTATGTGGATATTAACCGGTACTGGGGAATTGTCAGCAAATGCTTAACATATAGCAAGGCTGCTTCAGATCCCTTTGCATATTCCCTCCTGCGTCAGCAGTACAAGAAAGTACTGGTAACGACGACCAACCGCCTGCTGAAACGTGATTTATACCCTTCCTCTGGACATAATAGCTCACTGGACACAGAAAATGATTACTGCCTCCAAAGAATCAGCTGCTGACTTTTGCAAATGCTGGAATATTACTATGCCTTTCTGTCAAAGGATAAAAAGACAAAAATACACAGATAGAGAGGCAGCAAGAGAGACATAGAGTGATGATGACCACCTACATAGAGTTGAAGATGTAAATGTAGATATATGCAGCAGATGGGCATGGACAGAGCTTAAGCATTGCTTGATTAAATGGCCATGTGCCCCCCTCACACACATCAAAGACCTTATACTTGAATAGAACATGATTATTAAATAACTGACTCTGAACACGGACAGTGCCATTAACAGGGTTTGCTACTAACAGACTTTGCAGGTCCTACACGTGTGTAATTTGCTACATTTCAATTGAAGCAAACTTATGGATGTTGAAGTCTGGGAATCTTCCCTGAACTAGGTGCCATGTTACATGGGGGAAAGTGTGATTTTCTGTGATGGTGTTATTGACACCATTATTTATTTTGAAAGTGGACAGTCGCACTGCTGGGAATTCATTGTGAATTCACTGATTTATAAACCTGGTTCAGTCACTGGATAAATACTCACTTTGTAATTACCGTATCAGTTTATGTTTTCATATTAGTTACCAAGCAGCCAAAGTATGAAGTAAAGTCAAAAGGAATCTAGATTATTTTAGAGTACTATAATTGAATGTACTATATTCCTACTACAGAAGCATATTGTACACAACAAATTGTATTTCTAGAGCTTATTATAGTTAATTACTTTATACAGTATAAAGAAATTTACAGTGTACAGTAGTTTTATTCAAGAAGGCAGGTGTTTGGTATAGATACTTGAAATGATACAGTGCTTTATTCAACTGTATTTGTGTCAGTTTTGTTGAATATCTTCTGTTATTGTGAACATGGTGAACAAAGAAAAATATAAATATTCAGGACATTAAGCTAAATGAGGCTGTTTAGTATTTTAAATAAATGCATCAACGCATCAATAAACTACAAGAATCCCAATGGTCAAAATAAGTTTGACCAACAAATGAAAGGAAAATCGAAAGATTTTGACATTGACTGGTCTTGACATTAATACAATCTATCTACCAATTTATCTACTTTCTATCTACCAATTTTCTAGCAATCTAATTGATCTAATTTCTTTTGCAACAGTTTACTGTATAGGGTGAAAGTTCTGCAACATTTCACATCATGCATACCACAGCTCTATCCTTTACCCATTATTGCTATTGTGACTACACTGTGTAAAAGTCTTAGGCCCCTTTAGAATTGTTGTTTTAGCAATTGAATAATGAACATATACAACATGTTCTCAACAACTGGACCCCAAAAACATTGGGCATGTCACTCTAAAATGCTCTGATATTCATTCCAGTCAGTTTAGCATATTTTCACCTTTTCGTCCTGAAAACCTTCCCAAAAAGTGTTTTTTTTTTTTGCTGCCACGCTTCCAAAAAAGACTATTCCTCAAACTGTAGTGGGGTTAACCTGGTCTCCTGATGGAGCTGCCAGAGACCGACTCTGCTCAAGTGTAAGAGGAGGTCACACTGAACACTTGCCACTGTAGCCTAGAAAAGCTAAAAAAAAAAAGCTTGTTCTGATTTTTTTTACATTTTCTAATACTGCATAGACATGTTTCGTATTTTAATGAAGATATTGTAATAAAGAGAAAAGACGTTAATTATATAATTAACAATGTTATAACTAATATATCTTTAGACAGTAAATAACTCACAGTACTAAATCTTTAGATGGTAATTAACCCTAAGAAGCCATATTTAATGTTTAATAAAAAACTGTATTGATTCATCTAGTGGTTTTCTCATGTCAGCCCATTGCTGCATTCTCTTCACTGGCTCCCTGTAGCTGCCCTACTAGTCTACAAAGCCAAAATCCAAACCACGCTCTGTACCTCATAACCTCAGAGACATGAGCTTGGTTAGACTGGATTCTCCAAATACAATAAAAGGAAGACAAGCATCAAGCCTCATCTACATCCTGGCACCCAGATGGTGGAGCAAAGTCTCTTGCTGTCTACAAGCGGCAACTAAAAACTTACCTCTTCACTCAGTACTTAAGTAAAGACTGAAAATTTTCTTTGCTTTGTGTGCTTGATTTTACCTATTGGATCCTAGCAGAGTCTTGTTAGATTGTATTCATATGTTATTGCTTATTTTGTACTAACATGAGGTTTTGTCTATGAAGAATACAAAGCACTTTTGTAAGTCGCACTGGATCAGGGCGGCTGCTAAATACTGTCATTGTAAATTTAAAACTTTCAGCTGCAAAGTCATGATTTATTCCTTAGGTATCACTTTATGTTACATAATCTAAAATAGATCTGTCAGTGTGGTTTGTTAGCGCCATGACTTATGACCATGTAGTTATCTATGATTGCAATGACCATGGTAGTCACAAGCTACAAAATATATTTCACATTTGTTAGACAAATTTATGCCCACTATTCCAATACCTGGATGAGCAATCCTGATAGAGTTTATGGATGTCTGTTTCTGTGTTTCATCTTCTGTTCTAAAGTATTCTATGAGATTGAGATTTGCTTTTTTTAGCCAAGATGTCTTTGATGATGCCCTTTTGACATATTAAATGCCCAGAGACATTTTAATACAGCGTAATGGCCTTGTTGATTCACAACAAAATCATTCATGTGAGTATATCCTTGTTTTGCTCACCACACAGTCCCCCACCTCAAGAAACACTAAGACTCTGGAGCCTTAGTCGAGTCAGAAATATCTGAGAAAAACACATCAAGCACAATTTTTGGTTCCAGGAAACTATAAACGTGTATGAAATGGCATCAGAACTATCAGTGCTGGGTAACCATGCTAGACTTTACAGTTCCAGGAGACAGAACTCAAAACAGAAACCTAATCTCACCAGAAGTGGGATACAAACCAGTTTAGGTCAGCAATGTGAACCAGTGCTCTACAGCTGAGCATCCCAGATTCATAGGCTTCATAATAATCTGATCACTGTTTATTGTGCTATTTGTTCATTCTGAGAAGTAGGAAGTAACAAAGTACAAGCACTTGTTTCTGTACTTATGTACAAATTCTTACCACATTAAAATCATTTCTACTTACTAATTCAAATCTTCAATTGAACTAGGCCCAACACCCTCAGTAATCAAGGCTATGCCCACAGTGGCACAAAAATCTCACCAAACTTTATGAGGAAGAAGACTTCACATGCATCGCATCCTTTAGTGGCATGGCAATTAGGTGCAAAACAGACTTCAATTATCTTATTGGTTTTTTTTGTATATATATTTTTTAAAGAATTATTTTCCTATTATTGTACTTTTAGATTCTAAAACCTGAATTAAATCCTAGGTTGCATATTCTGGGTCCTTTGTGTGTGGAGTCCTTGCTGTGTCCTCGTGGGTTTACTCTGGTACTCCAGTTTCCCCATGATAATTCAATAATTGACTCTCAACATTGGCATTTTATTAACAGTGCCTTGCAGTCCTTTGAAATGTGTAATATGCAATACTTCAGTAAAAGTAATCATATGGAATAAGAATTCTGGGAATAGCCAGAACTGGGGAATTTCCCCTCAGTTCTGGGGATTCCAATCTTTGAGAGCTTTAGCCTTTTAGATATTTCATATTTATAATATTTATGTTATGTTTAATATAAATGTAATAAATTCACATTTATTTTCAGAAACTCCATCTATTCCTAGCAAAGAATATCAGTATAAAATACATTTTAAAAGTTTCTATAAACATGGAAAATCTGTGTTAATCTGTGTAACACTCCTTTTAACGCTCCTTTTTAAATTAGTAAATTTATTGTGTCTTGTTTGGGTCTAGGTTGTTTTGTTCTAGTGTTGAAAGAATAAGTGAGTGCACATGGTAGCCATTAAAAAACTCAAAACAGTACTTGGATTCAGTTCATGAAATGGAATTACCAAGTGGTTCAGAGTAAACAGATAAACTATTGTGCACTTTACATGCTTATTTGTAGAACAGGACTGAGAAGAGAGACAAGAAAATGATTTTCTCACTGATACAATGGTGAACATGGTCCAGATTGTTATTCTGTTGAGTTGAGCAGAACCAGTGTTGAGAATAAAAACATACCTCATTTAGTTTTAGTAGAGAATATCTGGTAAGTTATACACCCTAACATTTGGTAAACAACTGCATAAGGATGACAATATATTTGCAATAAAGCGCGGCACCTCGTAAAGGGGATAGTAAAAGAGGAGACATGTTTGTGTTTTTCTCTTTTCTCTTGATTTATTTTCCCTGTGTAATCTGATATTGTTGTACGGTGTGTGAAGAGTGTGCAGCACAGAGTTTTTCTCTGGTTTAAAACCAAACGGATAGTTCGGATACAGTTTGCGGTTTACTGTCTCTAAGGATTTTAAAAAGACAAAAATGAGAGTTTTACAGACTTTTCTTTTACTCAGCACTGTGGTGACAGCTATGTGGAGTTTCTCACATCGTTGTGGATTTAGTGGTTATTTTCAAGGTCAGTAAACTATGCAATTGTTGTTAAAATTCTGAATGCTACAAAATGTTCAAACAATATCTAATGCAATTATATTAACTATATAGAACTGAGATGATCAGTCTTTAATGGTAAGAATTTAAATGTTTCACAATATTTAAATGCATTAATCTCCGAATTAAGAGGTTTCTTCCTTTAAATATTTTAGCCATTGTATCTATAAACCTACACTGGCTGACTTTTATGATTCCCAGTAGAAGTACATTGCATAGGAGATGCAATAATACGATGCACACACCCTGTGAAGTGAACCATACAGTACATATGGCAATGTTTGGAAATATCATATAAGCTTACATTTACGCCATCTAGTGTTACAATATATTATTTTTTCTCTATATATATGTCCCCAACATAGGGCAATGCAGAACTCATCACGAGGACAAACGTGAGTACTCTTTACTGTTTTTCTAAATTCAAGTTATAATCTGTTATAGTCTGTTATAGTCTGTTATAGTCTGTTATAATCTGTTAACAAATAATTTGTAGTTTACAACCAATATAAGATGGCATTCAAACCATATTCACAGTGTTTATATGATTATGTAACATTAATTAATAAGTAAATATATATTTTGTTTTAAGTTTATATTGTAGCATAAGAAAATGATAGAAAATGACAGCTGTTATATTTATATATACATTAATAAGTTAGAATCTGATCCCTTGTAAAGAAAAATGTATAACATTTTTATAGAAACATCTTAAGTATGGTTTAACTTTATTCGTAACTGAAGCCCCACTGAAACCACACACAAACCACTGAGGCTGCTTGATTTTAAATACAGGATAAAAAATAATGTTTAAATAATCTACTGAAGTCGTTTACTTAAAAATATAACATATTTTGTTTTATATATGTTTTTTTTTTTAATTTAAGGGCCATTTATTTTTAATGCAGCCATGGCAGTTGTGTGTCAGCATTAAACACAGTATGTTGTTGTAAATTTGCAAGTGGACCTTCTGTTACTGAAACATTAAATAATTAATAAATGTTCAGCTTTGATGGTAAAATACACTGCTCAAAAAAATTAATATAATATTTGTGAGCAGTATGTTTCTACAGTTATAGTATGTGTCCTATTTTTTCTCTCTAGCCAAATGTACAAATCTCATGTTGCCCTCCTGCATTGACATGCCCTACTCCAAGGTCATATACCCCAACATATTGGAGCAAAAAAATCGTGCAGAGGTTGAAATTAGTGCAGAGTATCTGCTCCTGAATGTAATTGATTCTCTGTTGAATGAGGAATGCACACCACATATCCGTATGCTGGGCTGCTCCATCATAGCACCACGCTGTGAGAACCACAAGATCCAGAAGCCCTGTCGCAGCTCCTGTGAGTCCATACACAAAGCCTGTGTACATGCGTTTGAACGCATTGACATGGCCTGGCCATACTTCCTAGAGTGTGACCGCTTCTTTGTCAGTGAAGAGGAAGGCTGCTATGACCCTCTAGAAGACCTGAGAGGTGATTAATATGAAGTTGCATGCGCCCTTTTGTATGTACACAATAAGCTATTATACTGTTCCAACAAACCTGTTGTATTTTGCTGTCAGTGGGAAGTCTGTGGTCAGTGTTCTTATGGACCAATCCCTATAATAGGGCCAGTATATAATTACTGTATGGAGCTCACACTGACATTGTGAATCATTGATGGTTACATTGTACCCACATGCACTACAGCATACAACACAGTTAAATAGCAATATGCCCACTTTGGGCCATTTGTTTGTATATAGCATATATAGCGTATTTAGCATATAGCATGTATATTTAAAATGCATACTTTTTTAGATATAAATTTAGCTACATTTAGACATAATACCTTAATGCCATAATACCTATTGTAGGGTCAGCTTTACTCACATTGCATCGTTATGTATAATACGTATAATAGCTTGTAATACTGTTCACTATGGAATATGAAAATGAGATGCAAAACACTGTTGGTGTGTAATATACAGCTTTTGCTTTAATTAGTTAAATTTAAGTTTAATTAGTGATGCATGTATTTCTCTTTTACCTTGAAAGAGCCAGACAAATAACAAAACTCTCTTTAAAAATGTCTATAAATACGTCTGCTTTTACAAACAAAGTTACAAAATGTTGTTGTACATGCTAGAATGACAATAGAGTTTCTTGCCCTTTTGAATACAAACTGCAGATTTCCTAGGCCAATACAAAACAGATGTTTGGCACAGTATCTCAGCTACTTAACCACACATTGAAATAGTTTGAAGTGTGAGTGTATACACCGTTTAAATTCTTTTACAATCTTCTTGTCTTTGTTCCTCTGTTATGGTTCTGAGCATTTATATATATATATATTTAATAAGTAAGCCCAATTATAGAAATATAAGTCTATATCAGGCCATTGCGGTATTGGGTTTTTCCCATGGAAAATGCTGAATGCTTAAAAAATTTACTACATATAATCACTTTAACACTTGGTGAGCTTAGGTTTTACTAAATATACATCTGTTATGGAAATTACTTCTACCATTTGAATGTCTCAAACTTAACCCAGAGCTGTAATTTTGAACTGTTTCCCTGAACTGTAAAAGGCATGTTTACTATCTTGTAATAGAAAGATAAGGGCAGTTCCTGGAGCAGAAAAACATTCCTGTGCAGGCAAGTTAAGCTTTAAATGTGAAGAGGAGGAACAATGTTTTACAAAGAAACATATTTGACATTACATTTACATCATGTAGCAGATGCCTGTCATAAATGGCATAAACGGATGAGATGGATGCAGAAAGCCAATTCAAATGAAGCTTTTGTGTAAACAGAGCAGATGCACAAAAAGAACTGAACAGTATTAAAGTCAAAAAACAGTCCAGAGTTCAATAACCAAAGTGAAAGTGTAATAAGAGAGCGAATCCCAAACTCACAAGCTGAAGGCAGAATCCAGGAAATGAACTGGAGTTCAAACACAAAGTCAGTATTCAGAATGATATCTAGAGAGATGATTAAAACTCACGAAAATGTGAGTGCAAGTATAGTGGTTAAATGTTCATGATAGTGATGATCAAAATAGAAAGAAACTACAGGTCTAAGCAGGTCTTTATCTACTGGGAATGGTCTAATGTGATGGGGGTGTATCTTCCTGTTCTTCCTGTGGAAACATATGCCCCAGCTCAAGCGCCAGGATGGAAGGGAGGTGACTGGTTGAGTTGGCAATCAGCCTGCTCTTTATGTTGACGGAAATGCCACGTCCAGGAGTACAGTTGGAGCATCATTGAGAAAAAGAAGCCACTAGAAGGGAGTGAGACCAATGGAAGAGGGGATTCACTCCAGTATGCTTGATTTTCAGATGTGCAAATGTGCAAGAGAGATGTGCAAAAATCTACCCAACTCCTAGTTGCTGCATTCACACTGGACATTGGATGGAAGTGATATTTGGATATCAGGCTTGCACACAGTCATGGCCTCTTCAAAAGCACCTGCAAGACCTCTAAGGTGAATTGGGGGCCATGGTCTGACCATGGTCCAAGATATTTTCAGGTAGTCTGAACTGGTAGTCAGGGAGTCCCAGAAAAGAAGCTCTGCAGTCTGAAAGGCTAATGGCAAGTGGCATAAAGAGATGAACTACAATGAATGGCAAAAGTCAGTACTCGCCAGCTAGGAGCTGCAAGTCTTAGTCCCTCCCAGATACCATGTAACTTTTCACCTGGGTACTCAGTGTTCCTCCCTGATTCCACATACATTGCATTAGGGTCTCTATACTATCTCTTTGTGTGTGAGTGTGTTAGTGCCCTGCAATGGATTGGTGACTAGTCCACGACTGGTTCCTGAGTTGTACCCTGTGCTGCTAGTAAGGCCCTGAACTGAATGGTAAGAAAACAAATGCTGTCTCTTAGGGTAGTGGTTAGCACATTTGTTCATTAAGTGAAAGGGCTCAGGATTGAACCCTGGGCCATGCCAAGCCTAATTTTGCGGGACTGTGATAGCCTAGCAGTTAAGGTACTGGACTCTAGACCTGATGGTCCAGGGTTCAAATGCCACCTCTGCCAAGCTGCCACAGTTGGGTCCTTAAGCAAAGCCCTTAACCCCAAGATTGCTTAATTTGTAAGACTGTATCAGTTGTAAGTCACCCTGGATAAGGGAGTCTGCTAAATGACATAAAATGCAAATGAATTAATTAAGTATTGCTTTAAATGGCCAAGTATGATGACTCTTTTCCTGCTGACATTTCAACATGTTTTTCCTGCTGACCTTTCAATATGGTTTTATCTCATTAAAGAGCAACCGGAGATTGAAATGGACAGTGTTACAACAGAAGAGCCCCCAACAACAATCCAGTTCATCTATCACACCAATAAGCAGATGTTTAACATCCTAAACAAGACAGCAGAAGAATGTTCTCATATTTCTAGGACATATAGCATTGGAAAGAGTGTTGAAAACAAAGAACTGCTAGTAGTAGAGTTTTCAAGCAACCCAGGAGAACATGAACTCTGTAAGTGAAGATGAGATGAATTGAGTAAAGTTGAATGTGCAATATGTTTCACAAGAAAAAAACATAAGAACAGCTTTTTTCCAAGAATGTTTTAACCTAATATCTAATAGCACTGGTTTTACCTCCTAATAAATTCTCTTCTCCTTCTGTGTCCTGTTGTCTGACAAGTGGAACCAGAGGTCAAGTATATTGGAAATATGCATGGGAATGAAGCCATGGGCAGAGAGCTACTCATTTACTTGGCCCAGTACCTATGCTCAGAGTATCTGCAGGGCAATGCACGGATCCAGACACTTATCAACACCACACGTATCCACATCCTGCCTTCCATGAACCCAGATGGTTATGAATTAGCCTACTCTGAAGTGCACAGAAGTACTGACTCCGATTATTATGAGGTGAGAGAAGTAGGAATTTTATTTTCATAGAGCATAGTATAGTTTGCTCTAATGTAATTGTCTAATTGTATAGAAACCAGTTGGAAACACTGGTTGATTATATATAACACATTTAACTTTTTAAATAAAAATAAACCAAATTATTCACTCTGCTATTAATATGATACTTAAATTCACTTTTTATTCCCTTCATTCACTTCCAATGTTTAACAATTTGAACCCAGACAATAGATCTTTCAATTTTGGCATAGGCAGTGTCACTGTTCATCCAGTATGAAATAACTTTGCTGTGATCTTGGACAATAACCACATCACATCATCCACCAGATTTTTCAGATTTCCTCTGCACATCATTAGAAGAGTATGTCCTTTTTTGCCAGAGAACCTACTCTGATCCTCACACAGGCTCTCATCAGTTCCAGTTATCGTTGCTGCAATGTTTTGCTTTCTGGTCAGCCTTCATGTTTCAGTGCTATACTACAGAATCCCATCTGGTTCATAACCTACAAAAATGTTCTTATGTCATCCCTTTACCGTACTTTGATTATATTGCTGGCATTCTGATGCAACCAAAACTGGCTTTTCAGTCTTCACTAGTTCTGTTCAGCAGTTATTAAATTCTTTGGTTGAGAACTACATATCTGCATTCCAACTAAGGTCTTCATCTTCAGGGTGCCTGCTACATCCTACTCTGAGATTAAATCCAAGCCAGATCTTGAAACTTCAAAGTTTCAAACACCAGTAATGAATAGCCTAGAGTTTCTCTTACTTACAGAAATCTAATGTGAGTCTTCAGTCTTATGCAAACAAATGACTCTTCAAACAATAAAAGAGTGTATCAGAATAAAGTGCTACATTTTATTCTTTTCATTCCCCTGAAGACCAATACATATTTTTCATATACTTTTATCATTGATTTAATGATTATTTCATTAATTGTCCACCTAACAATTCACTTTGTTGCCATATCTACAGGAATCCAGAAACAGTATATATATAGGTGGCCGTCATAATGCCCAGAAAATAGATCTCAACAGGAACTTCCCTGACTTGACTTCTATTGCCTATAACTGGCGAAGACTCAAGAATTTTCGGAATGACCATATTCCCATTCCAGACTTGTACTGGTTCGGTAAGGTAGGAATACTTATTGGTAAATATATTATTAATGTAGAGAAGATACATAACATAAAAACATTATTATTGATAATATATAATCAAAAGAAATTAAGATTCTTTATATCGAATCATTTTCTTAAGTTAATTATTTCACCATAGGATGATGTGTGTCTGTTTTAAAGGTTGCTCCAGAGACATATGCTGTCATGAAATGGATACGATCTATTCCTTTTGTACTGTCTGCTAGTTTTCATGGTGGAGATGTAGTAGTGTCTTACCCTTATGACCTATCACAGCATCCTCAAGAAAATAACATCTGGTCTCCTACTCCTGATAATAAGGTGACTCCGGCAGTTAAAAATCTAATTTCATCACTATGCTACTGTAACATTACTGTAAACTAGACTGTACGTACAAACTGCAACACAAGTATCACTATTCAATATAAAATATACTGTAATGAAAAACAAGGCATCTAATTTGCAGGTGTTCAAGCAGTTAGCCAAAACATATGCAAGTGCCCATGCTACAATGTCCAGCCCAGACACCTACAGGTGTGCGGGTAACTTTGTTGATAAAGAGGGCATAGTAAATGGGGCTGAATGGTACAGCATTAGAGGAGGTAAGCAAAATGCTGCTTATACATTCCAATAAACTAATTTAACATTTAATAAATGATGTTTATGGGGATAACCAAATAATGGAAATGTATTTATATAGTATTGTATATTGTATTATATGTATTTATATATATATTTATAGATATGCCTACGATATGTCTTATAGAGTGCGTCCTTACCCGGTGGTTACTCTAGTCAGGGCACACCTCGAGCCAGCCACGACTAGAGTCAGACTCAATAGAGCGCAAGAGTGCCGGACAGTGTCCTTCTGACACAAAGACAGTTGCTGCTGTAATGAGTGGAAAAGGACGCCGAAGCGCCAGAGGGCGAGCGTGAGCACTAACGCACACGCAGCGCAAGGGGACGAAGAAATCGCGGAAGTAACTAAAGCGCAAAAAGCGAGCATATAAGCTCAGGGCGCGCTTATAGCACGAGTGTGAATAACACACAAAAGGCGCAAAGCGCCAGAACACGAAAATAAAGTCAAATACGCAAGGAACGCGAACAAGAATAAATCGCGAGGAGCACAGAAGCGCCAGAGGGCGAGCGTGAGCTCTAAAATGACGAAGTCAGACTGGGAGTGTCGTATTCAGAACGAACTCCTGGCTGAAGTGAGGCTAGGTAGGGACCGACGACTGAATAGCGTTTAATTTTAAACGTGCGATGAGCACACGAGTACAGAACAGGAAAACCCTCAAAGTGTCCCTATCAAACTAAGTACCTCGGGGGTTACCCGCCCATACCAGTCCTTCGGCTCTAATAAGCCTCCGGACTTTACCACTAACTCTAGGGAACACGGTAGGGCGCAAGGGCGCCGGTGGTCAGACACACGAACCGAACGGAGATGGAATTCGGTCTGAATGATGATGACCTGGCCCCGAACAGCGCCAAAAACCATGCCTTTATAGGACGCGAAGCAGCTGTTCGGGATCTGGACATAATTAAGATAGTAGATATTAAGCCGTCCCACCAATGGCTCTGTAATGGCGATCGGCGAGGACGGCTGAACGCACCGGGGGAAGGTACGAACCCAAACACTCTCCAGAATTTTCCTTTGATTATGTTACAAGCTACTAAATGGTGTGGGCAATGAACGCATTTGACTTGATCTAGATGATTACGAAACCACTCTGGAATAAGTTAACAGTATAAATTATGGCATTATTACCTTGCGATATGGAAAATATCAGGAAAGGCTGCTTGAATCATAGAGACAAGAAGCTCTTAAACATGTCCTTCATATTTGTGATCTGTTACATGACCAAGTAAAGTCAAGATTTATTTGTTACAGTGAAACCCGTCAGAACATACAATAGAATAATTTGGGTGGGAGTGGAGGTGGACAGGACAGGAAGACCATGCAGTCATTTGACCTAGTAATTTCCATGAGATTGCTGCAAGTATCATTAAGGATCCCATGCTGTACCTAACGGTTAGCAAGTCATTGTGGGTTAAATACATCCTTAGTCTTCCTCCATTTGGCACAGTGGAAAGCTATTAAACCATTAGCAACTATATTAGCCTATATTAGCATATATATATATATATATATATATATACATGTATATATATTGCATAGGGGTCTGGGTATATTATTTGTCTCATCCTACTGGCTTTTGTTTAAATTGGCCTTCAAAGGTAGTCAGCAAATACTGTATGTATGCCACAGTACGTTATATGCGTGTCTAGCTAAGATGCTTTAGCTCATGATTTTTTTTATCAGGTTCTAATAAAGATCTTCAATTTTATGGCAGGAATGGCAGACTTTAATTACCTCCACACCAACTGCTTTGAGATAACGGTAGAGCTGGGCTGTGACAAATTCCCAGCAGAGGAGGATCTAAGTATAGGCTGGGAAGAAAACAGAGAGGCCCTCCTGAGTTTCTTGGAGTCGGTAAGATCATATATAAATTTGTACGTTTGTCACACAATTTCTACAGATACATTACTCAATAGCTGCATGACGATTCAATGTTTAATTGCTTGGAGCCTATCATTGCACTCCGTTTTGTACATTCACTTCTGTACACATTGTTTATACTGTGTATTCCAGGTACATAGAGGTATCAAAGGTATAGTGAAAGATAAGGATGGACATGGTATTAAAGGTGCTGCTGTGTCAGTCAAAGGGATCAGGCATGACATCACAACAGGTACTAATGTTTAGAAGCTTTTCCACTTTCACCTTACAAAGTGTGGTATATAGGCATACATGATATCTATATAAGCCTTTTCACAAGTGACATAGACTTGCACAAATTGATCTGGATGACTCAACTGACAGATTTTTTGGCATAAGGCTGACAAGCACCATCCTTTTTTCTCATTTGACTTTATGATGTAGGCAGTGATTTGTCTATATTTGCACTTACTTATTTTTTTGTTGTCAAAATGTGTATTTCTTCCAACCATAACAGCTGAAAATGGAGAATATTGGAGACTACTGACACCTGGCATCCATATTGTTAGTGCCTCCGCACCAGGTTATTTAAAAGCCATGAAGAGAGTTCACCTCCCTGCACACATGAAGACTGCTGGTAGAGTGGACTTTGTGCTTCAAAAAGCTACACAAAAGCCGGAGGCTGATGATTTTAACATGTCATACTTGGGCAATTATGAGCGATTTGACCCATATAACCAGGTAGCACGTTATTATGCAAGGGAATCTAGGCAAAGAGAAGAGACAAAGCAGGGACGTCCTACTGAGAAGCCCTGGTGGTGGTCATATTTTACCCAGTTTAATAACCAAAACCCCTCCTGGCTTCTCCGGAATTAGCTTCACTGTGTGTTTGGGCATTATTCGATCATTCGATTCGATCATTATTTAATTGTTATGTTAATCATTATATTATCATTATGTTATAATATGATCTATATCATATATCATATATGATATATGGATTTTAGAATGGCACACTTTTTCAAATATTTTATTACTTGGAGCTGCCAGCAGTTTTTTGTTGTACAACACTACCATTTGTTGCTCACAGTCTTTGTTTTTTTCCTGTAATAATAAATATAAAACTTCGTTTACATGTCTTACTAAGCCTTACTTTTTCATACTTTTTCACCAGTTTATACAGTTTAGTCTATACTTATAGTATACCTATAGTATACTACAAGTATACTTATACCTATAGTTTTAATGTTAATAAAATGACATTTTACTAATATTATAACATGTCTCTGTTCTGAACTGCTATTACTCGACTGCAATAAACCAGTTATTATACCTACAACCCTTGATTCATGGTTATGCATTCACTTACTCATTTTCCTTACTGGTTTAATTAAATTATGAGTTTGAGGGCTCAACGGCAGCACAGAGCATAAGTCCATCAAGGGTACAAATGCACACATGCACACTCACACTCTGAGACATGTTAGAGAAGTCAATTAACATACAAACCGGATTCCAAAAAACTTGGGACACTAAAAAAATTGTGAATAAAAACTGAATGCAATGATGTGGAGGTGCCAACATCTAATATTTGGGAGATGGCCATTTTTACCACTGTGTGGCATCCCCCTTCTTCTGACTGTGGTAGGCTAGTGGTTAAGGTACTGGACTCTGTACCTGATGGTCCAGGGTTCAAATCCCACCTCTGCCAGGCTGCTACAGTTGGGTCCTTAAGCAAGACCCTTAATCCTGAATTGTAAGACTATATGAGTTGTAAGTTGCTCTGGATAAGGGTGTCTGCTAAATGGCATAAATGTAAATGTAAATGTACAACACTCAACAGACGTCTGGGGACAGAGGAGACCAGTTTCTCAAGTTTAGAAATAGGAATGCTCTCCCATTCAT
>JAVSBV010132312.1:0-17350 GCA_033117975.1 Parotocinclus spilosoma
AGTATTATGCTTCGCATGCTGAGTACCTATACATTGTGTTGTAGATCGTTTCGAAAAACTTGTTTGCAAATTTATTTATCAATGAACAAATTTGGTAAGCAACAGTAGTTCTTGTTTGTACGTTCGCTTTAATAAACATTTAATATGTTACATAGCACATCCCATCTTGTAACATAGGGCATGCTCGTTTATTCAGACCAGCCGGTTATTAATACCAAAACGATCGCATCCTGATGTGGTCCGATTAACCGGATTCGACTGTATACAAAAATAATGTGAAACTATCAAAATTACTGAACTGTTATGTCTCGAGTCAGTCAGTATCCAACTACAATCACTAGTCCAAAGTAAGCATATGTCCAATATATAGGCAATTGTTGCATTAGCAGGTAAAGGACGTATTTGGTATTGTATGTGGGACTGTAGTGGTCTAGTCGTTAAGGTACTGGACTAGGGACCAGCAGGTCCAGGGTTCAAATCCCACCTCTGCCAAGCAACCACAGTTGGGTCCCTGAGCAAGGCCCTTGACCCACAATTGCTTGGATTATAAGACTGTTAATTGTAAGTCGCTCTGTATAAGTGCGTCTGCTAAATGACATAAACGTAAGCATTTAACAGAGCCAAAACCAGTAAAGGAGCTGAATCCATTAACATGAACTGCTCACAAAATTGGTGGACACTTCAACATTTTGTGGACATTTTGTGGACACTCTGTTTGGTGTGTACGTGTTTTGAGTACTAATTAATTGACTGTTAAACTACGTGTTGTAACATGGTTCCAACGCCATGTGTTTAGTATCAGAAAAATACAGAATCAGTATTTATTACCTCATTGTTTTTTCACATCTTAAAAAAAATGGACCTGGCCCTATATGAAAACAACCGCTGAACTTTCCCACTCTTGGGTGCTCATCGTCATATAAACCCAAGATAATTACTACTAACTCTAAGTCAGGAAAAGGTGTGTCGCTGTACGTTGTAGAATTATATTAGTGTTTGTGTGTGTGGTTACGGTGCACAATTTAAAATGTTAAACTTTCTTAGCATATTTAATAAAACCTTTTGTGCACGGTTCTCCTTTCTAAGCCTGAAAGAAAGAACCCGAAAAGAAAAGAGCGGCAAAGAAGAGAAAAGGAAAACTGGCAGGGCTAATCGAGGTTAATAAGCTGCTGTTATTTTGGCTGGGGGCGAAAAAGAGATAAACTGCTTCAAAAGAAGGCAGTGAAAGGAGGCGCACACAGGAGAAGGATTAAAAAACAACTCGAAGAGCGAGGCCAACCGAGAGAGGCAAGAAAGACGAGAGCGAGATGGACGGAAGCAAATTAAAGAGCGTGTCAAGAGAGATGTGAGGGTGAAGGCAGTGGACGAGAGGACAGTTAGGGCGGATGAGAAAGAAGGGACATAGACTGGGTGGAGGAGTTGGAGCAGGAGTTTGGGAAGGAAGGCGGAAGGGAAGGAGGGTGCACGTATTTCACACCTGCTGAAGACTCAACGCCTCAAACAAGTAATTACACATCTCCACAGTGTCCCTCGAGCTGCCTAACAAAAGAAAGAGACAGTAGAGTGTATGCCATGTTTGTGCTGGAGGACACCCCAAGGCTCCCACAGACATGCTCTTACTAAACTGAGTACTGTCTGAACCTCTCTGAACATTCAGAGATCATTTGCTGCCATTTCCCCCCGCATGACTTCAAAGCTTAAAAGGGTTCCCAGACTGATGATGGTTTCCAACCCTATCTCTGTCTCTCTCTGTCTCTCTCTCTCCCTGTCTCACTTTCTCTCGCTGTCTCTCTCTCTCTCTGTCTCTCTGTCTCTCACTGTCTCTCTCTCTCTCCCTGTCTCACTTTTTCTCGCTCTCTCTCTCTCGCTGTCTCTCTCTCTCTGTCTCACTTTTTCTCGCTGTCTCTCTCTCGCTGTCTCTCTCTCTCTGTCTCTCTCTCTGTCTCACTTTTTCTCGCTGTCTCTCTCTCGCTCTCTCTCTCTCTCTGTCTCTCTCTCTCTCTCCCTGTCTCACTTTCTCTCGCTGTCTCTCTCTCTCTGTCTCTCTGTCTCTCTCTCTCTCCCTGTCTCACTTTCTCTCGCTGTCTCTCTCTCTCTCTCTCTCTCTCTGTCTCTGTCTCTCTCTCTGTCTCTCTCTCTCTCTCCCGAAAACAAAAACATATAAAAATAAAAGAACAAAAGTATAACAAATGTCAACTACAAAATAATTACAATAATTACAAAATAAAATAAAATACAATTAAAGACAGAAACAACAATAGAATAAAAAATATATAGGTTTAAAATGTGTGTGTGGGCATGTTTATGTGTGTGTGTGTGTGTGTACCGGCTGATCTGGTCACTCTCTGTCCCTCACCTGGTGGCAGGTGTGTGTGTAGAGTGCTGCCAGTACACAGCTCTCTTTATGTTCCCCCAGTAGGTGGGGCAGTTTTTCAGGGGGATGAGGGAGGTAAAATTGGGGATGATCTCTCTCTCTCTCTCTCTCTCTCTCTCTCTCATTGTACATTGTGGGGACTTTCCACCAACTTAATATCGCTCCACCTTTTTATATATATATATATACCTATTTATCAATTCAACTTTATAAACTAACCCTAAAATTAACTTCATTAACCTAAGTTTTTTAGCTCTTTATTTCCAACAGAAAATTGCAATTTTTGGAAGTAGAGAAAATCACCTTTCTTTTTCATCCACATAGGGTTACTTGGTAATCACAATGATATATACATCATGCACACACACACACACACAGACACACACACACACACACACACACACACGCACACACACTCACACGCACACACACACACACACACACACAAACACACACACACAGAGTTTGTGTTTATCATTGTGGGGACCTTCCACTGACATAATAATCACTTTCGCTTTTTAATGCTACACCCTCTTTCGGTTTTTCATTAGAAAGTTTGAAAAAAAATTTCAAGCTGTTCCCACCCTAGAAAAGTCAGAGCTTAATATCATTGTGGGGACATTTGGCCACACACACACACACACACACATACCCCCATCATAAACACTTATTGTAAACACCCACATAAGCAAACTTTTCCAATGTAAGGCATGTAAACTGTGAATTGGCTTTAAGACAAAAATACCATATCCCAAATTGAAACATGCAAAGCCAATTTCCTAACAAAAACACACGAGACCAGACACACATTCTCAAAAAAAATAAAGGTGGCATAAGAAGTTCTCTTTAGCGCAGCCACTGGCGATATTTCACTGCACGTTTTTTTTCCGCTGTTGTTGTTTTTCCCCCACAGTGTACTGGTCTGATTTTTGGCTTGTAGACTGCTACAGTTTTAAGTATGTTTGATTCCTAAAATCTTACATTCCATTTACAATACATGGTCCTATAGCATTGCTACAAATATTCCCAGTTGTTGAACTGTTCCTCATCCTGTTTTTATCTATCTGTCGAATGTCATCGTGGTGCAAATCGTTATGACATCACAGCTGGAGTAGCACTGTAACATTATAGTGAGCCAAACCATTGTACATGTGTTTCTAGAAGGTTGTGTGAGCAATGTTTGAAGTATGAACTGATGCAAGCCAAAATGACATTGCATGATGTGGAATGCTGAGCAAAGGCTGTAATAAGAGCTTTGTGATGCAAACCATTAATGCTTTGCATATTTTGGAATGTTTTAAACCGTCCCAAAACTTTGTGACACAAACCTTTATCACATGGTTTCAGTATGTACATTAAGACGTCACATGTTCAGTTTGGGGAATATTGTACCCTGCACAGGTTGACCGAATAAAGACTACACAGAATACAAAGTGTCTTTACTAGTTAATAAGATTATAATAATATAAGTTTAGCAAATTTAGTGATAAAATGTATTACTGCAATATCAATATCAAGCCAGCAAACAGTGCAGCCTACATGCAAAATCTGTTTTAAGGCCTCAGACACACAACTAAAGTGAAGCCTCTGTGTTTGTGGATGTCTATGGCTTGACCAAGCACAGTAATGTGCAAAAATATTAGGCCACCATTAGATTCCACATACCATTGTTTTAGCAAAGGTATAATGACAGATGTAAATATTTATCATGTCTTTATTAGTGTGGACTCCTCTTACACTTGAGCATTTGGAGGATCATCAGGAATGATCTTTTTGAAGGGGCAGGAGCCCAGAAAGATCTTTTTTCAGAAGGGGAACTGGGTAAACAAGGATAACATATGCTAAAGCTCACAAAGATTGGAATGAAGATCAGTGATAAAGAGGATTATGTGATGATGTGAGTGAGTTCAAAAGTGTTAGATTTTACACCATGATTAATCAAGAAATCTAATGGTGGCCTAAAACCCAGTACTGTATCTGTAAAAAAACAAAAGACTAACACTGATTGGACAAACGGTTTTGAACGCATCATATTGAGGCACACCCTGCCACATGGGCTTCACTGGCAGTGGGTGGAGTGTGTGTGGTGGGGTTCAGAACCCCGGCCTATATTTAACAAGGCATATATTTTTTGTTCTGCTTGATGTACGGCTCCTTTTTGTGAACTAATCTGCAACCTGTTAACCGATTGTCAATCAGTAAATCAGGAACATTTCTGACATATTTTAATAAATTCACACCAGTAACACGTACAATTTATTTATAGTATTTAACATTTACAAAGCTAAAATATCAAGATGTGTTATTATGCAAAAGGTGTTTGTATTAAGCCTGGAGATTCCAACCCTATTCCTTGGAGCTCCACCCCAAGTATCTAAGAATAGACCCAACCCCCTGACACACACACACAACCCACCCCATATACACAGTTTAAAAACCTACGTTTTTAATTGCTAATCATTAATGACAAAATTCACCATACATTGTAGCTTTTTTGTTTTCTCCTGCCTTCCTTTTTGAAGTTATTTCCCCCCGTTTTTCATTTTGACTCCTGGTCTTGCTTCAATACAGCTAAATATTTTGCTACAAATCACATAGAAGCTTATTAAATATATTTTGAAGAGCGTTCCAATGAGTGTGTTATTTTAATTGTATTTAATATATGTACATTTTATGTACAAACTCACAGCAGACTAAGAATTTCGCGCCCTCTGTGATGTTTGGTGCCCCCTAAGCAACCCAGGATGAAAAGCATGGTATCAAGCAAAGCATTTATAAATTCTAATCTAACATGAACATATGTGCTTCCCCTATATTAAAAACAACCTGCCCCCACTGGTGATCATTCAAACCATTAAGATGTCACGTGTAGTACTGGGAATGTTGTGTGAGCAGTTGTGTAAGAAGCAAACCGTTACGGCATAGTATGAATTGGATTGTTGCTCATACGTATATGAACATTATTGTTCATATTATTAGTGCATCATGTTGTGTATCAATTCAAGAACAATGTGATGCAAACAGGGATGACATCACACTTTCAGAATCAGCATTCTGTGAATATTGTTAAGAAAATCATGATGCCATGCAATGATTTTGAAAAATTAGGGTTTGGAAGACGGTGAAACAAACCATAATGGAGTCACGTGTTTTAGGAACGCCATTGTCTGAGAACAATGCGGTACAATTTGTTGGGAAATTGCATATTTTTGGAGTGTTGGGCAAGCGAGGTTCTAAGATTTGGAATGTTTGAGAGTAGTAAGCTCAGATCAAAGCTGTCAAAGACAAATAGGACTGTGATGTAATCCATTTGGAAATCATATGTTTGGGAATGAGCAACAGGAAACATGGAAGCATGTTAATGAATGTGACATTCCATTGGTTGGTAAGGAGGAATGTACAGTGTTTTAAGAAGCTAATTATATCATGTTTTGTAAAGGTTGTACAAGATGTATAATACAACCGTTGTGATTACTACCCATTTGAACATTTATTGCCACTAGGAAGATTGTCCTGCACACATAACACAAGTCGAATAATTCTTTAGTTACTTGCGGTCCAGAAAAAACAAATCTTCTAAAAGTGAAGAAAAATGTTTCTTCTGTCATGCTCAATACTCTGGAAAACCGTTTACTTTTATTTTTAGGAAGTTGCACATCGACTCGGACAAAACACAATGGCAAGGAAATATGCCACATGTTTATCCTCGGTCGTAAAAACAGAAGACTGCACTGAGACGTTTTTTTACACATTTCGGTCTCATCTGAAGCACTTTCCATAGCTGATGATTCATAACCTTTTATTGGTTTCAACCACAACTTCGATCTGTAATCGTGCGTTTCTTTTGTCCGATGCTGTCCTAGAGGCAGTATCACTGACTTTGCCAGTTAACATGAAAAAAACACTCTGAAGAATCGTTTTAAAAACACACAAGGACTACGAGCTACGCCGAGGGAGAAATTTATGAAACAATGCAGGGTAAATCATAACTCAGGCTTGCTTTTTTCCTTTGCCACAGTCACTTAAATCATCCTAAAATCATTCCACATGTCTGGCACGGCACATTTTGCACAGTAGGAAGTCTCATTACTGTCTCGCAAAACATAATTAGATATAGTTTTATGAACCTGTGTTCAGACTAATCAAAGTTGTTTTAAGTAGTATACATTTGTTCTCTTTATTCATTCACGTCATTTCCACCTATGCATGTCGTATTCAATGTTGAACCCACTGTACTAAGCAATAAACATAAAAATCAAAAGGACTTTGTGAGCTTCAGCAGTCTAACCCTAAACGTTAACCAGGTTCAGGTCCCTGTGGTGCCTTCTGGCCGGTTTGGAAAGCAGATGCAGACACAATTGGCTGTGTCTGAGGGAGGGATGGTCAGTCCTGCAAAAGCAACTTCTATCCAGCCCTGCAATGGACTGGTGTTCTGTCCGGCTGGTATCTTGCAAGCTTCACCCACACCCTAGGCTCTTTGGGGATATTCACAGGAGGCTTCTCATTTCTGACCATGGAAGGGGATAAAGAGATGTAAAAATAAGGAAATACATAAACAACTATGCCAGTGTGACAGTACGACCTGAAAACAGGCTATTTCTATTCAGTTCTGCTCATAAAAGAGTTCTCTTTATATGAACACAAGAATTATTATTATTCGTTATTAAGTGAAGGTTCAGTCGAAAATATTTTAATGACACAAATAATTCTCTTTGGTTTGTATGAGGGTGATGTCATAGAGGTTGTTTCTTACATTGCTCATTGCTCGTTACTGTGATGAATGAGTGGTTGAGAATTAAACACAGAAGGAAATCAGATTTTTCCTTTGTTAAAAACTGTTGTGTTTGAAACCGTTTCGTTTGTGTGACTAATGTGCACATTTTCTCCCGTAATTGGTTTCTTTGACCAAAACTAGACACTAGAGTTTGTAAAGCTGACTAAACCTAGCTACTGACTAATCTTAACAGACAGAAGAACAGCTAAATCAACAAACTGGATTAAAGAACACTGGTCAAATTCCCTTAGGCTTGCGTGATCAGACCCACATAATCACAAATCTTTGCAAGAATGAATGACACAGATTCAAACTTAATTTACAAATACATCTGAATAATTCATAAAAGCATTCCGGGAAAAAAATATGGTTTACTGACTTCCCTAACAACCCGGAGTTTGGAGTAAACAGATTTTCTTCTCAATACAGAGCAACGGGTCGAAATTGTCAGTGGTAATTGCACATGTGTTACTGATGCACCGGGTGGAGATTGGTTTCAAAAATTCTGATGTGTTCCTTTAAAATCTCTTCTCAGTTTGGATAAATATTTATTCATTCTCTAAACCTATCAAAATGTAAATGTTGTGTTCTTTACATACAAGCGTCAATCACAGTATGTGTTAAAGTCATAGAATAAAAAAACCCCTTCAGCATCACAGTGGAGCTTAATCTAAAGAATTTGTCCTAACGAGCAGGACTAAATATCAGGTTAATTCAGAATGAGAGTGTTTGTATTTGTGCTTATACATTAAAAAGATCTAAGTCAGTAAGGATTCACCTCACTGGTAGCACTCACCTGCAGTACTGTAACGTAAAACCGGCTGATCTGTTGGGGTTACTCTTAGCAATTTGCTGGAAACAGTTACACAAATCTTGCTGTATATTTGTCCATTTATGAGATTTGGACAAGTCAAGATCAGACAAAACAAGTCAAAGTTTGTGGCAATAAAACCCCCCAGAGGCTTGTTCAGGAATTGCTCACGATTTCTACACTAACATGCTCAAGAGTGTGCGACCTCAATTTGCACCACGTCCCAAGAACAGAAAGATCTGACCATTTTGTTTTGGTTTTTGGTTTATACAGCTGTTCTGCAAATTATGACACATGAGACAGAAACTCTCAATCCTTTCTCAAAAGATTCACTGCAGGCCATTTGACAAAAGAGGCCCCTGGCTTTTTGCATATATAGCGCTGACAGTCGTAGTTAGTATTCTCTGAGAGACTGCCAACTGAATGGTAAACAAACGGTGCACCTTTTAGTAAGCATGCCTGATTTGATTCTATGTTTGTTTCAATTGGTTTCGGATTTTGACAGGCGTAATGAAATTGGTGACATGCAATTCTCATAATGCAAACTTTTTGGTTTCTGATCAATTATCCTGTACTGCAGTGTGTTTATGTTGTAATAATGGTGGTGTATTTTACATTACAAACAGTGTATTTGAACATTTACATAGTGTAAATCTTGAGAAATTCATTCAGGCCGTACAGTATAATAAATAAAATCTCCATTCTTACTGGTTGTTTTCCAGTGCACCAGACTCACATTATGCTGCTATTGGCTGCCGCGGTGGGATGCATTCAGGTACAGGACCGTGCGATGTTGTTGTCCAATGAGAGGAACACCATAGAGAGGACATACGAGCTAACCAAATACCTGGACCACCAGCTGAAAGAAATTAAAGACACCTACGTGAGTAAGATTTAATATACTTGTGGTTTTGAAAGCTTCTGTTTATGTGGGCGTGTGTTTTTCCTCTCGCTCACATGTTTATTGAATTTATCTTGTAAAAAAAGACTTTTTTTCAATTTTCACATATCTTTTCAAATAGAGATTTTCTAATCTTGAAAGAAAAGTATGTTGAAGGAATTGTTTTTTATCTGAATGTGTAAAAGTTATTCATAAAAAACAAGGGTCATTAACAACTTCACTTCATGAAGTACTAGGGAAGATTTCCTTCTTCTCGTGGCCTGAATCTATTTCCATTATTTGTGACATAACTATTGCAATTTTATGTTACATTTTATGATGTCATTCTCCTGTACTATCACATCCCGCAGTGGCTTTATTGTATTCAGATCTAGTGGCTGGACAGGACATTGCAGTACACTGAACAGGGAGTGTACCTATGCATATATTAGTACTCTAGACTTGTGGCTGGGCTGCCTATCATAGGCATGAAAGGTCAGATAGGGCCATTATTCCCCATTGTTACCACAGAGACCACTGCACAGACTGGCGTCCTATACAGGGTGCGCTTCTGTCTGTGCCCAATAAACTCTGCAGGGTTAAAACATCAAACAAAGATGTTATGCCCATGTGTGTGTATTTGGTTGAAGAATTTACAAAGCCATGGTCAAACACTTCTCTGGTTTGATTTGTAGCCATAATTTACCTTGGTTAAGCATTAGCTGTGCCCGACACCCTCTGTAGTTACCGTAAGGCTGTGACTTCGAACGATCTGTAAAGCTTACAATGTGGAATAATCTACTATAAAGTGTAATAAATAAAGTAGAGCGAAGAGAAAAAAAAGTTTGCTGAAAAGCCCAGCTGAAACTGAACAGTTTTTGTAACTGTTAACTGTATTGTTATAATAATAATAATAATAATAATGATGATAATAATAATAATCAATTAGTTATGGTTCATTAACTGACATTACTGGTCTTGCCATGTTAAATGAGCTCACTGTCAATTCAGTTCTTTTCAGCAATAAATGGTTTGTAAAAAATGTGTAAAATAAAAAATTCTGGCAGTAATTGCGAAATAATTCACCAATTTATATATATATCATTTATATAATTCGTACCTCAAAGAATATGTACCTCTTTGTCTAGATTTAAAATTGCATTAACTTGATTAGCTTTAAAAAAAATAAAAAATAAAGCCCAATAAAGCTGCAGTCAAATACAGTTTGGTCAAAACAAATATACAGTTTACAATATACAAATTCTCCAAATGTGTCACATTTTTTAACATTATGCAGCTACAGGATTACTGTAACTAACACAGGAAGGGTATAAACGTCTTGCCTACATTGTTGCCCTTGTTGCTGTGGTTAATATTGCTAAAAAATGATTAAATAGACTGGGAGGCTAATATTTGGAGTAGTATTTTATTCACTAACTACAGTATTTGAGTGTAGTTGTATAATGTACTTGTAATATATAGCTTTTACAAAGTATATCTAATTTAACAGTAGGCTAAAAGTCTCCTGTAGATTTTACTTCCTTCACACTATGGCCTTTGGGAGGCCCAAATGTAATCAATCCTATTTGCCAATTATTAACATCTGTTTTGCAATATTATTATAGTTTTAAAACAGGTTTTATATATATATACAGTTATATATGTGATAACTAAACAGTGTCATATGTCTGCATATAAGATATAAAAAAATGTATAATTGTATAAATGTAATATATAATGGCTGCATCACAAATAATTGAGATGTTGTAACTTTTTCTCAGCTCTCATATCTTGGCCCTCCATTCAGCGAACCAGGATTTTCCCCACCACGGCCCAACATCTCCTCCCTGGCAGTACCCAGTGCAGCAACAAGAGTGGACCTGTGGCGGGGCCTTGAGAATGGAGCTCGTCTAGCACAGAATCAACGGGCCTACAGTGTTCTGCTGTGTGCCGTGCGAGAGTTGGCACGCTCCACACTGTGCCCGTATCTCCAGAGTTCACTCTTGCATTTCTGCTCTGGCTTAAGTGGGCTACTGGGCTCCATATCGGGCCTGATGAACGCTCTGGGATACACACCACCCCTGCACGGGAACGCCCCACATTCTCAGAAGTACGCCCCACCCTTGATGTCATCATATCAGCGATCAAATGTGAACAGCCCCGCCCCTTTGAGGAGGAGTGGTCAGAGCAGCTGGTCCACAGTAGGCACTAGGGAAGGGACGACTGGTTCAGAGAGCGAGAGGAAACGGGATAGAGAAAGGGAGAGGGCGGAGAGAGGTAGAAGAGGGAGGCGGAAAGATGGAGAGAGCTGGGCAGAGCGAGAAGAAGAAGACAGAGAGGACGGCCTGGAGAGATGGGGGCGGAGGAGAAGATTGCTGTCTTTCGAAGACGAGCAGGATGGTAAACAAACGAGACACAAACAAAACAGTAACAACAATAACAACGTGAACAACACCCACGTACATTCCAGGAATTATTTTAGCAAATACAGCAAAGACAAGCAGACTAAGATGAACAGTACAGAGGCTCAGACAGGACAAAGAGGAAGCCCAGAGGAGGACGAGGAAGCATTTCAGCAGGGCGTCCCCGTACTCTTTTCTTCGTCCCTCCATCCCGGGCGCTCAGGGCGCCCCTTGTCCTCTGCCCACCCACCTCTCTCTCCTCTGTCCCTCCTTTATGCCTATGAAGACGGTGCTGTCGAGAGCAACATCCACTTTACGACAGCCGCTCCCTCCTCACAGCCAGCCCTTAATGACTTCACACGGAAAGTGGAGGGATTCTGGATACTCCGAGAGCTGCAAAGTTGGCTATGGCGCTCTGCCAAGGACTTTACCAGACTGAAGAAGCGACTTCGTGTCTGACTCGATTCCTGTGTTTGTGTAAGAATGGATTCTTAAGGGGTGAGACTTAAAAAGAGTCTCAAGTGGCCTCAAATGGAAAAGTGAAAAAAAAACAATGATGATACACGGACAGCCCGTGACAAACTCAGAGAGACAGACCGTCTTTTTAGAGTAAGAGGCGAGTCAGTGGTGTAGGGAAAGTGAATCATGTCACCCCTTATTGTTTAGCAAAGGATTAAAACGGAAACAAAGATAAAAGGCAGGAGATGTCGGCTGTGTCACAAACTGACTCAGCAGCTGACTTGTGAGTAGCAGTTACTGTATGCTTTACAGTCTCATGCATGCAGTCACACTTTGAGTAATAGGCTTTGTCATGTGTCTTTGTAACCGGTGCAGGACAGTTCCAAAAAGGACTTGCTATATTGCCGTGTGTGTGTGTGTGTGTGTCTGGGACGGTGTGTGTTTGTGTGTTTGTGTTACACTGTCCGGTGCTCATAGTACAGCACATCAACAAGTGGGCCAGGAATCTTTTTCATGCAAAGTGACGTTGTTCCGTATTTGTATATGTAGACATCTTTTAAAATATTCTGCATTATTTATTAAAGTTTTATTTATTTTGATTCAATCGAACCGAGGCGCTCAATTAAACCCGTGTTTGAAGTCGTTTCCTGTTTGTGTCAAAGAGGTCTCATAGCTCGAGGGTAAAGGAGGCCGACTCAGAGGATACAGAGAGTTTTATTAGTCTGTCGAAATGAAATTTATGACCACTCTTTCATCTAACACCACATTCTCTCATCCCTCTGTCTCTTCCCCCTCGATCTATCTCTCACGCCTCTCCTTTTACCCCTTACACTCACCTACTGTCTCGCTTTCACGCTAGTACATGCACACATACACAATAAAAGCAGTGATTACAATAACGAACTCCATGTAATTTATAAGTTCCATACATATATATATGGTGTGCTGGGTGCACGGCTCGCACGCAAACATAAAAACACACATACAGAGGTACATCCCACCGTCCTGCTGTCTCTGTTTGGGGGAATGAGGACATGTCAATGGGACTCCTCTCTTCCCTCCAAGCTACACACCTGCATGTGGCCATTCAGCCACACCCAGAACACACACACACACACACACGTACACATGAACAAACAGAGCCTTCATTTAGTTAAATTATTGCTATAGACAGCAAAAGTTATGCATAAAGAGTCATAGGGGTCAAGTGATAAGTGAACGTGTGTGTGTGCGTTTGTGTGTGGAGTTTGTACGGACCGTATGATATAAATGTGTACAATCTCATGGAGGAAAAGACTCCCCAAAGTCATATTCTTTTGGACATTACATCTTTAGGACATATTAAACTGTGATTATTTAGTTATCACAATTCCAGTTTCATAAGGTGTTCCTTAAAACAGCAGCTCTATTTTATGTATATATTATACATATTATGTGGTGGGTGGTGGTGGTGGTGGTGGTGTGTGTTTTTCAGTGTCGGGGACTTGAAAATATTCTTTATATATAACATTTTGGGAAGCACTGCCTTAAGGTACTTTAAGTTCATATGTTTAAATGTTAGTTTCATCATCTGTGGACAAAAAGCAGAACGACTGGTTTTGTGACTCAGCTAAATATTTTGGGGTAACGACGAAAGAAATGTAGTTCAGGTAGCATGCACATCAATACAGACAGTTTCAACATTTGACTTTGAATGGAAAAACCTTTTAAAGCTGCATATTTTTGCTTTTGAAAATGCAAATTAAGGTCAGAAGTCTGAAGAACCTAAGTTAGGTTTTGGGTTATTGAGGTGTCTGTCAAATGGGATTAGGAATACAGAGTTTAATGTGAACATATCATGAGGTCAAGGTTCGACGTGCTTAAGTTAGAAGGTGGGGTTTTTGAGGCTGTGGTTTGTGATATTAAGGATAGATTTACTGTATTTGGTGGATAGTGTGTTAATGGTAAGTTAGTTTGGATTTCTGAGGATCGGGATAAAATTATCCCGGGATAAAATTATCCCTTTAAAATTAAAGGGTTTTGGTTGAAGTTATGGTTAAGGATAAAGTTGAGCTTACTGAGGTTAAGTTTAGAGTTATTGTTTAAGATTTAAATAAGGTTTGGACAAAACACATTGCACACACACATTTGTCTCACTATCCTTTTGTGGTTTAGTTGACATTTAGGTCATTTAGCAGACGCTCATATCCAGAGCAACTTACAATTCTTACAATCATTCTTAGAATCCAAGTAATTGTGGGTAAAGGGCCTTGCTCAAGAATCCAACATTGTGGAATTTGAACCCTGGACCTGCTGGTCCATATAGAGTACCTTCGAATCTGGGCTACCATGGTCTCTGACATAATGTTTACTCTAGATATATAATGCTAGACATACTAACTACTCCTAACCCTAATGTTAACCTCAGTAAACTAATCCAGTTCTTTTTAATCTTATGGTTATCTAAAAGAAAGTTGCAATTTCTTTCAAATGTAAAAACAATTAACCCTATTGGGACCAAAAAAAATGTCCCCACAAAGTAAAACGAGTTAAAACGTTCTATCCTTGTGAGGACATTTCCCTCTACGATGTAATAAAAACATAACACACATTCATGTCTTTATCCTTGTGAGGACTTTCCATTGACTACCATTAATTCAAGTCATTACAGTAGATAATTAATACCACACCTTTCCACTGGGAACCTAAAGCAGATTTTTTGGATTGTTCTTCTAATGAATGTTTTCTCAAAGAAAAAAAGCGGTTACATTTGAAGCCATTGAAGTGAGCATTGACAAAACAGTCCCAACAAGTAAAAATTGCAAGAACTTCCGACCAAATGTTCTCACAAGTATAGGCAGAAGAATGCACACATACACACACACCGAGCAAAAGTCGTAATGCAGAGTCCAGCAGGCTTTGAGGAGATGACCACTCGTCGACAACAAAAGACAGCATTGTGTCTGCGTGTGCACACGTATATGCGTGTGTGTGTCATCATGTGGGTTCAGTGAATCACTGAGAATGACTTTGGTAAATCTCTGTCATTCTGTATGTGGGTGGGTGTGTGAGTCTGTTTATCTATGTGTGTGTGTGTGTGTGTGTGCGTGTGTGTGTGTGTGTGTGTGTGTGTGTAAGACTTTATACTTATACTACATACTACCATATGTTCACACAAGGATATAAAGATTAGACCTTTTTTGAAATTGTGGGGACCTCTTGCTGGTTCCCACAAGAGTAACTGCTTTACATATATTATTAATATTATTATTTTAAATGCAACTGTAGGCAAAATATTTGTTTAAGGTTACTAGGGTTAAGGCTAGGGTTAGTGGTAGGTGTCCTACAAAGATAGTGAGACATGGTGTGTCTGTTTAAGTATTTCTTTTCCACTGTTCTTAAAGCTTAAGTCGGTAAGTTATCGTGTTATGTCATTTCTGTCTCTTGCTGCTTTTCTCTCTGAATCGTTTTGCCATATGCTCAACAGTTCGAGTCTCAAGCCTTTTCAGTTCTTCTTTCTCCAATCAGCCTGTCATCAGCTTATCAGCTGTATCTTTACTGATTGTTTATCTCTCCCCTAACGCTCATTCTGTCTTATTGGCTCATGCTATTACTGCTGTTCTTCCCTATATTTCCCTTATTAATCATCATCATCTCTCTCTCTCCCTCTCTCTCTTTCCCTGCTCACCTGCAGCACATAAAAATTCTTCTATTCTCTCTCCAGAGGATCTCACGGTCTCCCGGAGACTTCCAGCATTCCTTCCAAGCTTGACTCGTCCTAAGTGTCGATTCAATTCTTTGCATCTTTTGCCAAAATGGAATGCTCTGATTTAATCTGTCACTCACACTTGCTCTATCATTCCATCTCGCTCCCTAAGCCGTCTCAATCACCAGCTGCCCAACCCTTCCTGGTGCCGCACCACTCTTGCCTGGCACTCCCCCATCCCGATCCTGCCTGGCAGTGGAATCTGCCACCTCCAGTGCTGTAGGGCTGGGCCGACTCTTCCAAACTGCTCGGTGCAGGGGAGACCTTAGGCACCAGATGATTGATTTATTGCTTACTATAATGATCCTTCTAGATAACACAGGTAACCGCAGAGGTGTGTGTGTGTGTGCGTGTGTGTGTGTGTGTGTGCGTGTGCGTATGTGTGTGCTTGTCGGGGTAGACTTTCGTGTACAATAATGTTCCTGTGTTATTAAACATGCTTTCAAAAGTCAATAAGGATGATTACTTTGGACTGAGTTCTTAGAGTTTGATATGACTACTTGTGTATCTGTTGGATTTGTATGTGTGAACGTGTACGTGTGTGGGGGTGTGTGTACGTGTGCGCTTGAATGTTTATAAGGGAGAGTGCTGAGTGATGATGAAAATAGGATGATAAACTGATGTTCATTGGAAGCTAATGGGAGGTCTGGCTTGCACGCTGGCAGCGGCTCAAATCCAAATGAGCGACACAAAGCGAAGGAAAGAGAAGGTGGGAGAAGGTTAAGATGGGGTGCTTGAACACTATCAATATGATAGTGTCAGCCAAGACACACATTCACACTCTCATACACTTGTACACACTGTGAAGACACTTACAAAGAGCAGTGTGTATGAGCGAAAGGTAAATAAAAAGCTTTTAGTGTCCCAGACGGACGACCAAGATTACAGTCCCAAAACCTCCCACACTGTTGTACACATTCACCCTCTGTCTCTCTTGTATCATTATCTATTTCCACTGGCTTGTTTAACACCGTAGCTAAATAATGGTACATTAGATAATGTCTATACAGTAATCTAACCCAAACTCAAAGTCACAATCAGTTCTGTCTTCATATTAAACCCGGGGTCTGCCAGATCACTTGGCCAATATTTGCCTATTTTTTGTCAACATATCTAATTATAAATGATGTATAGTCTTCCAAAGATTAGATATGAAGTCATGGTAAAACACGGCTATGACCCTTGATGATCCCTTAAAATATTCCTTCTTATGTTTTGGGTTTCTGTCCTGTAAAGGATTCATCTCCACATTGTTTTAGCTTGATTTTCTCTCATTTATATTTTCTCCACAATAAAAAACATGTGGAAGTTATCGCTGCTTTCCTGGCTCCCTAGTTATAGATAACAGGCCCTGATGGGTGAACATATGCTTTATAAACCCTGCAAAACTTTCTAAACTTATTTGAGTCTTCGGAGGATTTTACAGTGGAAGCAAAGGAATGTGTACCTATTGCAGGTGTAATTTGGGTCATTTTAACATAAGTAATGGTCTCAAAATTATTTACATAGCCAAAAAGTCATTTTGGGAATAATAAGTTAACATTATGGTCAGTCTGGCAGGTCAGGGCAGTCCATAACTACATCACAAACCACATAGTTTGGTTTTAAGACTGAGGCTACTTTTAATATAGGCTAGTAATTTAATGAATTCATTGTCTTATTTGCTTAATCCTGATCACGGTCACTTTGAAAGCCAGAGCCTAGCCAGCGGTGTAGGGTGCAGTATTTGCTTTAGAAAAACTGTTGGACTCTAAGAAACAGCTACATATACAGTCGATTCCGGTTAATGGGACCACATCGGGATGCGATCATTTTGGTCCTAATAACTGGCTGGTCCGATTAAACGAACATGCCCTATGTTACAAGACGAGACGTGCTATGTAACATATTAAATGTTTATTAAAC
>JAVSBV010132323.1:0-17349 GCA_033117975.1 Parotocinclus spilosoma
CCTTTCGCTCTTTTTCCCCGTTTTGGTTTTGTTATCCTTATTTCCCCATTCTTATTATACGGCGTGGGGATATATTTGTCCCGCATTCTGGGTCCGGCAAAAACACCACCACTGATCGAAACTGTGCTGTGCTCTGTACTCTCTCTTTAGCTTTAGCTTTGACCTCTATGAATTTGGTAGTTTTGTCGAATTCTGCATATTCAGTCGGTTGTTGCTGTTTAAAATGTCTCCTTAAATTGGTTGTATCGAATGTTTTGATTTGTTCTTTCTAGACTTGTTTTTGCCCTGCATGTATTGCGAACAAAATGCTCTGAACATGGCTGCATCTGAAATAAATCGGTACTCCCTCATTAGTAATGCACTTTATAAGAGAAACTATTTAGTTGACCAAGTAGCATTCAAAACACAACTGAAACCGAACATTTCCTAACAGCACTGTGCTATGTATGTGTGACTACTGTTACCACAAAAAATTAAATGAAATTAAAATGCGTGTTCTGACATTTCTTTAAAGCTATTAAAAGCTATTAAAACTGTTATTTCTTCCTTTCATTTAGGCAAAAAACACCATGACGGCATGAGTTCTGATGGTCACCACATTGGCGTTATGACCGGCAAAGCTTGGGCCTTTGGTTTTTTCTTGGTAGTGAGTTCACAAGTTTTTTTTTCTCTTGGATGGACATGTGCATGCTTTGATACTATGTTGTATGTTTTCCCAAAGATCTCTGTCATGTGCTCACTCTAAGAACACTTGATAGATAAATTCAACTTGTGTAAACACTTTAATTAATTTATCCAGTCTGATCTAGTCAATTTAATGTTATCTATGACAACCTATAACTGATACAATCTAACAGAGTACAGCCCAGTGAGGTCGTTAAAGGGCCAAGCTGTGGCAGGTCGACGGCACTCTGTTGGTGCAATCAGCTTGAGGCCTGCACCGTCTGGTCCTTAATTAGTTACAATAAACACAAACACACACACACATACACACACACACACACACACACCAGTGGTACGATAAAAGTGATGGCTCACAGGCTTATTATTAATGGAAGGCTTTTCAGATATGTTGGTGCCTTTGCAGACCAAGTGTTTCCCCAACCCAAAATTCAGATGTTCTTTCTTCACAAGTGTGGGAATGATTACAAATGATCCAAAATGACATTACAATGTCCCGCTTTTGTTCAGAGACAAACAGAACCTGGATTTGTCACAAATAGACCAGAGTTCTTGTTCACAATACCACTCCAAACAAAGGCAACATGTGTTCAAGTCCCGGTGCTGGGTCTTCTGGATTGGCTGTGTCTGAGGATGATTAAGAACCTCATTCCTGTCTGCTGCAACAGCGATCGCTACAGGCACAGTTATGGGCTAGTTCTATCTGGACCACGCTTAGACCTGCTCTGGGGGTTGGCGACAGAGTCCTTACAACCCTGATCCAAAAAGCAGGGATAACCCGTGAAAAAAAACACAATTAGCAGGATTATCTCTATATCTCCAAATATGGTTATACATTCTATTAATCATCAAGCTGTCTTTATCTCTGGACAGAAATGTTCATGGAGTCCAGCATTGATTTTTTTTCTTTGTCTAATTTGTAGTGTGTTTTTCTGCACTGATTAAATTTCAGATATTCCCCTGTTAAATAAATACTAATTACTACTTTAGATGTTGTTTTAGTCTTTTAAGAATGAAGAACTTCCTTTTTTTTTCACAGGCGCTGCTGACTATTAATGTCTGTAATACCCAGTGTGTGGAACAAAATTGTGGCTGTATTGTAAGTCTAATTACTAACGATGTTTGCTTATTTCTGTATGTATCAGTCTATGAAAGCAATACCTTACATTTTATAAGGAAAGGAAGTATTTATAAATCATGTATAGATATATGAGTTTCACAGAGCCATGAAAATGTGAAGGTTACCTGCTTTACAGAAAAGTAAACAAAGAGAAATAGTTATAGAAGTGCGTGCAGTTTTTCTTATTAAATATGTTTCCATGTAAATTATACACCATATTTTTGTAATTGGTTGATCTTTGATGCCTGTTTTGTTTGTGTCTTTGTAGAAAGAAAATTTATTAAATGATCACTATTTAAAGGTACAAAATTTCACAGCCCCTGGGAAAACAGACACGGTAGGATCATACAAAAGTTTGGTATAAATATGGCTGAGGTTGTGATAGTAAATTATTACAAATAGAAGTCCTCATTGCAATTATTAATCACAAGGGATAATCAATATACACTCACTGGTCACTTTATAAGGTACACCATGCTAATACTGGGATAGACGTTTTCTTTCAGAATTTCCTGAACTCTTTATGGTGTCCAAATCCTGACACGACCATCCAAATGTCACAGTAAAAATCGAGATTCATCAGATCATGCAACGTCTGTTGCCCAATCTTGCTGAGCCTGTAAGAGTTGTAGCCTCAGTTGACTGTTCTTAGCTGACAAAACCGGGATCAACATCTGCTTTAGCTGCTGTTGTAGCCCATCTGCGTCAAGGTTTAACATGTTGTGCATGCAGAGATTCTGCATACCTTTTATTTTATTTGGTTATTTGAGTTGTTGTTACCTATTTATCAGCTTGAACCACTCTGAATTTTCACTGCTGATGCGACTGCCCTCACTGGATTCACCAGAAACCTAGTGAAGTGACCGGAGAGTGTATATAAAAGCAGAACTTTTACCGGTTACAATATATTAAAGTTAAAAATATTATAACCTTAAATTTAATATCACTTTAAATTGTTGTATTGTGGTTAACACAGTATTGCATTATAGGAATGAAGTTACTAGCTATTTTCTGTTTCTGAGCAAAATGTGAACCATTCCCAAAGCTTCTAGCAAAATCATCTCTCTAGTCTGGGAATTAGGTTTGGCAACTTACTAGAGAAAACTCTTAAAACTCAATACAAACAACGAATATGAACATTTATGTTATTCTTTATTTCTTTCTAGTGGGTACAGATTAGTACGGGCATTATGGTAACTTAAAAGTTATAATTTAACTTAAAAGGTCATAAGTAATGGGAAATGACCTTTTCCAGGACATAATGAGTGAAATACTGTAATTAGAAACTTGTAATAGATTACTTCCAATTGAACCGTAGCCAAACCGTTATTAAATATAGAAATATAATTTTTAAAATGAAAAAGGCAAGAATATACAATAAGCAATAAGGCTTATTTAATTTCATTCAGTTCTGCAGTTTATTACAAACAAGAGCTTTCCTTAAAGCTTGTGTTTTTACTCATAATCATTAAAAGCTTCAAAATATTTATATATTCTGGCATTTAAATATGTCTGAACCTTTTGTCAAGCTCAGGAGGTATAAGTTAAATGTAATTTTTCTTGTTTTTTCTGTTTTTAGATGGAGGATACTTTTCTCTCCGTTATAATCATATTGTGTTCCAGCTTAACCATTAATGAACAGTTGTATAAAAATGTAACTAACAAAACTGATGATCATTTTTCAAAACTAATGTGGGCATATGTAGAGATCCTGACCCAATGGGTAAGTACATATCACTTTTACGCATGAATTAATTTAATAGTTTATTAATAAGTAAGGAATAGGTTTCTTTTAGATTTTTATGGATTTAATTACATTTTTTGTCATTTTGGTTAAAGTCATGTCCAGTCTTTATAGAAGAATACACACTGAAGTTCTGTGAACCCTTTATATGACCTAACACATCATCACAGAGGTCCAAAAAGACTAAAATACTATACTTGATCATTTGTTTATAGAGGAACAAGATCCAGTATTACATATCTGTGCAATCTCTAAAATTAGCAGGTAATTTGAAGGTCAGATTGGAATCAGATTTTTTTTAACCAATGGGATGACAAGCAGTTGTTTTATTTAAGCATAAAGAGGTGTTGATGCTTAACAGACAGAAAAAGGTGAAGTAGATGGAATAGCAGCAGTGTAGATGGCAGGGCTGAAGATCACATGGATGAGCTGGAAGGCAATTGAAAAAGGATTTTGTGGATGGATGAGACCAAAATATAATTTTTGGTTGAAACAAAAAGTGTTTTGTTTGAAAAAAAAAGCATGCTTACGTGTTCCAGCATAACTTTATCTAATACGTAAAACGTGGTGGTGGTGGTATCATTTCTATGGATGACTTTATGAAACACTGACGACAACAGACTTGTGTGTTTATTTAGAGCATGTTTTGAACACAGAATTGAACTTGATTAATGAGATGAAGCTATAAAACCCAAGGAACAATAATAACAAACTTGCTGTGTTGAACCGAATACGATGTTTGCTAACCTCCTAGGCTTCTCTAATAACCAGTTATGGAATTAATTAGTTAATCCAGTACAACATTTAAACATATGTATGCCAATCCTGGCATGATTAGAGGAATGGGATGCATGCCAATTGTGACGTATTTTCTGTCTTTTTAGGCATCGTCAGACCATGATCAAAGTTCTGCCTTGAAGTTTTGTGAAAGATATAGCAACTGCAGGCATTCTTACAACACCAGATATATCACAAGAGATGAATTTTGCAACATGTATGAAACGTTGAGTTGGACTGTACAAAGTGTACCAGGTATATATCTTATGATGCTGAGGATTGTAAATTTCATAACATATCAACATATTTTACAAGAAAGTGGTTTGAGGTTTTTTTCTGACCTTGTATTTCCAATAATTGGCAGTAAAGGCAGCTGGAAAATTCGTAGTTTTGACGGTCAGGCTCTAAAAATAAATGCTCCTGTCATCATTTAGCAGATGCCCTTATCAAGAGCACCTTGCAGTTCATAAAGTCTTACAGTCCAAATGATTGTGGGTTAAGAGTCTTGCTCAAGGACGCAACAGTGACAGCTTGTTGTCTTAAAATAATGGAAAAATACATGATATTTACTAATTGTATTATTTGATTATACAATCTTACATTATTATTTATTGATAAGGATTTGGAGTCTTTTGGGTTTGTTTCCCATCATCTCATGCCAAAGTTGTTGGAACAAAACAGAATGTAGTAAAATTTACTTTAAATTGGGAGCTTTTACAGCAAATGTCTGTCTGCTTGCTGTCTGTCAGCTGCAGCAGGAACAGCAGCTGGGATCAGAACAACTCAAAACACAGCACAGATGCTCCAGAAGCAATTCAGAACAGCTTAGAAATCAATAAGGACATGACGTTAGTGGATGTGCTTTCCTGCCAAAAGTGACCTGTTTTGAATGTGGCAGCTGCTCTTCCTTCTTTCTAATAATGCTTGCTGCCACTGTTTATTTTAGGGGTATGCAGTACTGAAACGTTCTGGCCTGCTTTATCCCCTGAGTGTACTTAAAGACATTAGTTTTTCTTAAGTACTTGGGCAGCATGTTAGCTCTGTGGGTACCACCACTGCCTCACAGCAAGAAGGTCCCTGGTTCAGCTGCAGGCTAGAGCGACCTGCATGTCCTCCCTTGTGGCTGTGTGGGTTTACTCTGGGTGCTTAGGCATCCTCCCAAAAACTTGAGTGTTAGGTCAATTGATTACACATTGATATATATATATATATTACATTACACACATTACATACACTTGTGTGTGTCACTGAAATGGCCACAGATACTCAATTTATAAACTGTTAAATATTCATTCTTACATTCTCCTAACCAAACCGAAACTCTTTTCTCTTTTTGTTTCTTTCTGTCTGTGCTCTGTGATTGTCAGGGTGTCTGCAGCCCCCTAGTGCATGTAAGTATTTCTCCATCTATCTTTCAGCTGTCTTGCTTTTGGTTAATTTGAGCTTTCTGGGGTATGCAGATGGAAAGTGAAAGTGCTTCTGTGAGCTTTTGTCGAATCAAAATTGAGTTATGATCAATTGCATGGATTACACAAAAATGAGGGGATATTTAAAAATAAATAAAAAGGGTGCCACAAAAACTGCTGGATAATCTTATCCTGTCCATGCCCTGTCACTGTCAGTGTGTTTTGGCAATCTTGAGTGACCATACACCCTACTGAACGCAATGTGGGGTCCGGTCTGACATGCTTCTGTTCGCCCTCATGATTATATCACTTAGTACTCAATTACACAATTTGCATCTCATTTGCATAATCAAACAACCTTCTTTGGTTTTCATTTGCTTTCCTGATGATCTTGTTTAATGAAATAAAATCAAATTATTGTTTAATTGCTTCCTAATCATTTTGAAATATCCCCTCATTTTTGTGAGTACTGTATTTGGCACTGTTAAAATTCACAGCTATATGAGTGGTTAATATAAATTTGTATTACAGTTGTAAACTCAGTAATTCTATATTCATCATTTACATTTAGACATTTGGTAGATGCTTCCCAGATAATAAATATAACAATAAATGTTTCCTGCAGCCACACCACCCAAGCAAACAAAGACTTCATCATCAACACCAGCTGTGTCTCAAAGTAAGTTATTTAGTCTACACCAACATGCTGACTACATAAGTCGAGTGTAGAGTAGATAGACTTATCTATCTAATAAGTTCTACATAAGTTCATGGAGGAGCTGGTTTATTTCTTTATCATACAATATTTCTGAACTGTCTATCATTCTATCATTCTGATTTCATACATTTCTTTACCCATTGTGTTTTCTTTTAAAGCTCCTGCTGCAACGTCCATTGCCATGACTCACAGCACAAGTAAGTCTGCTCACAAAAGTTAAAAACAGACCGCTTTCAAAATATGAGGTGTCTTGGGTTTTGGACCTTGTAATAGAATGAATTTAATGAATATAAACATAACTTGCTAATAAAAACAAGTTGGTGCTATTAAAACATTGTCAATACTTTACAATTATTTACATGAGGTCTCTATTAATGTTTTTTGCTTCTATCTGGCTCTAAAGAAATTATGTATGTAAAATGTATGTTTTGAAAAAATACTGCTAAACTCACTTGATCACTGTCTAGCAGTCAACGATCTCTCACCAAGAGGTACACTACCCAAAGGTAGCCTCTGTAATTCTTTTTTATAGGACAGTGCCGTAAATCTATTTGGGTAAGTGCTTGATAGTGATTGATGTCTGTAACATTTGCAAGACAAGGACTTCCTTCAGGAGGAATGCTTTTACCATATTTTAATGCATCTTAGAGAGCCAAATATATGAATAGAACATTACTACAAGTACTGCAGCACACACAACCATTGGTATTTATCTACCTTGTAGCTAGTACATGGCACTAAATGTACAGAGATAAAACAGTATTTAAATCAATGAATGATGAACTATTTGAGGTAGCTTGGGGTGGGGTAAGTCTCTTAGGAGCACTGAATGTTTTGTTTACTTCACACTCTGCCCACCTCCTCCCCCTGTACAAAGCAGAGAGATGTGTTTTCATGGGTCTATGTAAGATTTTGAGGGTCAATCTTTGAAAAATTCATGTTGTTGTTATCTCAGCTTGGATGGCTTTCTCCTTTGTGAAATTGTGCCTGATTCCTGTCGTAGTTTATTCTATCAGCTCATAACGATATTGGTTTGAAGACAGTACTTTCTTGGCATTACAGATCAGTTTCAGCCCCTCCTCTGTAAGCTGCCTGTTATTATATAACAGGTATTGTTTATATTCACAGGAGAACGGAGATGACATGTGGGTGGCTTGAACCTGTAGCAATAGAGAACAGTATTTGTTGTCCAAATTCTTACATAGTCTACTGTCTTTCTTGTTCTTCCAAATATTTCTTGCCAGACCTGATCTGATATACGTTAAAGGTGTTCAGGCTGCTGGTGATCTGTATGCACTGTGTGTGCTGTTTGGCAGTCACAGGCAAATATAAATTACAGTAGTGAGAGAATACACACACACACACACACAAGCACATGCATATCTGTACTACTTAAAATGTGTGACGCTGAAGTTATCATCTGATGTGACAATAGATACAATCTGATTGGATAAACACAATATGTGCAACATAGAAACGGCAGCTCGAAGCAATGTCAATGCATTAATTTAAAAGTGCTTAAAACTAAATTTGCATACATTTAGTGTAGTTATATTTGTTTCTTGCAGAGGACTCTCTAATAATTTTCGCTAAGGAAACCAATAGAAGTCACTTCAGGGTTTATGTGATAACTAATTATGGATGATATAATAAGGGTTGGGCAGTGTAACATTATTTTGTTTTTTCTGCTTTACATGCTAGGGTTACATATTTAAAGTGTCATCAGAGCAGTAAAACAACAGCAGTTTTTATGCAAGGACTCTGTTATTGACACACAAAGGTCACTATATGGCACCAAATAGATTGATTACAAGATTGTCTTGCTCCCCATTCAATGCTTCAGATCAACAATCGATTCTGTGTCTCATATTATAAAACATTTGGGAAGCGGTTAAAAAGGTCTTATAATTTCAATAATTAAAGAATTTTTGAATTATTAAATAATTGCTAAGTACATTATTCAAGATCTTTTGGGAGACCACCTCATGCTTCTTTAAGGCTGTTTTAGTTCCAAATCCGTCTGTCTCTGTGAAGTTTTTGCATAATGAAGTGAGGATGGTTTAATTTACTTGCTATCCTTTGCCCGTTTTGTGTTGAAATTGGTCAGTTAGAGATGTTTGATGTTCTGATTGATTTGACTACTATAATAACTACAAAAACTATTATCGTAGTTTAAAAATATCCTGTAACAAAATGTGAACACTGTCATATTGTGTATATTATATTTCTACTATTGTACAGTAGAGTTATTTATACAATTTCTGATGATTCATATGTTGTTGTTTTTTTTACAGCTGCAGAGAATATCACATCCTCATATGGAGATAAAGGTATGGTGGTGTTGAACAGAATCTTTCTCTTAAACACATAATTTCGAGCTAGTATTTTATATTTCTGTATGAATATTATATATTTGGGAATATACTAAAATTGTCATGCAAATCAGATTTGATTAAGCTTGTAGCTGGTGTGAAAGGTTAATAGGCATTGGAACTTCCCTTTTTTCCCCCGAGGGAAAACCATTTAGTATTGTTTGTGTTAAATTGGTTATTGAGTAACCAAACAACTGCATGAATGAACTGTGATTATGATAGATGGATGATCAGAGCCTAGTACTGTTCATGCCGTGTGGAAATCGTTCAGAACGTGTCCCCTATAGCATTCAGAACAGTGGCTTATCTAAAGTCACTTTTAAATGAATGATCTTAAAAATAAACTAGACATACCACAATGTTTCAGGTTATATAAATACAACTGGCCTTTAATTAACCTCTGAAACACACACTGGTCACTTTATTAGGTACACCACTTCCACTTACCATATAGATGCAAACTCTATTCTATCTGTTTCTCTAAAATGTTTGAACATCAACTCTGAAAAAGCCATGAATCCACGTTGAATGCAACACTGAAGATTGTGCAATATACTCAAGTCGAGTTTCACCCCACATGGTTATGAATAGTGTTTGTTCTTTTACATGCAGCTTCTTTTACAATGTGCACAATTATGTTTCAGTTTTCTGTAAATACACATTTTGTAGTATTACATAGATCTCTGTGCTCACCAGAACATGGCCTGGAGATAAAGGAACAATGGCACTAAAGAGTGCTTAATATCTTATTCAGACAAAGACCCTTTGACAAACCCATATCACTCTTATGTTGAGTCAAACAGTGTGTTGTTAGACCGTCGTTTACACTTTCATGCTCTGATTACATTTCTATGGTTTAAAACTATTTACATGCTTCTATTTTTGTTTAATTCTTTCTTTCTTTCTTTTTTCTTTAACTTACTTCCCTTTTCTATCTCTCTTCTGCTTCTCACCTCCTCATCCTTCATTTTTTCCCATGCTTGTTATCTCGCATTCTTCTAGTTTTGTCTTTTGGTCCATCTTTTTTTTCTTTTGTTGCTTTTTGTGTCGTTGCTGCTTCTCTTTCTGCCTTTTTCTGTTCCCTGTATTTTATATATATATATTTATTTATTTATTTATTTATTTTTTTTTTAACTGTAAAACCAATTCCTCTCTTTCGGAATGCTCTGTTGATCTTTTTTCATTGTCTTTTGTGTATGTTTATTGAAGCTATATAAGCTGACACTGAAAATGTACCTGTGTGTTTTATTAGGACAATCAACGTTAACATGATAATATTATGGCATCAGGCTTTTTAAAGCACTTAATCGTATTTCCGTTGCATGACCAAATGCGACCTACATACGGTACATTAAAGGCTGTGTCCCAAATTATTCCCTAGTTGTTATTCCTTATATTCAGTGCACTTTGTTGAGTCTTTTTATTTCTGTTTGTTACTTTAGGAGGAGAGAAATACTCTGCAGAACCAGTTAATAACTTGGAATGTAAGTGTGGGATCTCATTACTCATTACTCATTCCTGGAGAAAAATGCACATGTATTCATTATCTTGTCGATTTGTTCCAGCTCTCTTACTAACCATGTTCCTGGTGGTCTCAGTCCTGCTCAATTTCATTTTCTTGGGCCTGCACTGCTTTAACAAACACAGGAAGCGGAGATTAGATAAACATATTGAACAGGTAACTTGTGTTGGGATCTATGTGAGATTTACATATGCATTGGAATATTATTTGATATAGTTATTATATTTCTGCAAAAAATAAGATCTGTAAAGAGAACCCAGTAAAACAAATATATACCAAATATATTGAAATTCAAAAAGTATTTAAACCTCTGGGATTAGTAATTAATTTGAAGGTGAAATTACAGTCGGCTATTTTCAGGCATCAAGGGGCTGTATTTATAAAGCTTTTTAGAATCCCCTTAGCTTAAAAACTCTTAGTTAGTAGTGTGATTCAGAAGTGATCTATGAGCGCCAAGCTAGGAAAAGACAATACCGTTATCTAGCTGAATCTATAGGATAAGTTATGAACTAGAGAAAATGCATTCTAGATACGGTCCTTACTACTCCAAATGGGCAGCACGGGGGCTCGGTGGGTAGCACCACTTGCCTCACAACAAGACGGTCCCTGATATATTGAAGTGAAAGTTAAGTTTCCTCTCCATTCATTTAATGAATAAAAAAGACACTTAACTTTCATTTCCCAAAAATCGAATTGATATTCAGACTAAAAGGTTTTTAAACCATGTAGTATTCATTCAGAAAAGAGCCCAAGTATGATGAAAAGCACTGAACATTTGTTTTGAAAAACTTTGGAAAAGCGCTAAAAGCTGCGCCCTCAAAATTCACCTTTGATGTCATCAATCTAAATATGATAAAGTTCTGCTGAATGAATCAGTTTCATTCAAACAGTAAACCCAATGATTATATGCACATTTTTGAAGTAATAAGTCATAACCTGGTCAATTTTCATCCAATTCTAAAATTTATTTAAGTTTTGTCAAGTCTCTGTCTCTCATATTTAGCATAGAGTCCATTTTGAGTTTTTGCGAGAAGAGCCTGCTTTTGCCAGACACTGTAGTTTACTGTACCCTGTTTGTTCTCAGGAACAGAATGGGACTGAAAGAGAGTATCTGAATTGTGGAAGTTTTAAGGGTGAAAACCAGGTATTTAACCAAGTTTTAAACGTTTACATTTCTGAAATGTGGTTGATTTTATTGCATGCTTTCTTGGCCATTTCATAATTTTTTTTCTCTGTGATTTTATCTTTCTTCCTTCTGCTATGTAATGCATATGTTCTTTAGTTTCCTCTTCTTTCTTTATTATCATTCATTCACCCTACAACTTTTCCTTGCTTTTTTTCTTATTCTTTTGTTTTCGCTTTCCTTTTTACTTTCTTTCATTGTTTATTTTCCTTCTTACTTTCTTGCCCTTTTGTTTGTTTTATTATCAATATTTGCTTGCTTCACATGGCTTTAGAATTTAAAGGACCTGCTTAATGACACCTCTTCAGCTAAAATTATACATGAACTCTACTGTATAAAAATTACACACTTGTTAACCTAAAATTAAACCTTTTTTATTGAAAGTATGTTATTGATAAATCCATACCATGCTGAGATGGCAAAAAACTGTAACCCTAACCTACCCCTACCCTTCTTCCACCTGAATCATTGTTACTAGTTTTTACTCCTCTTACTTATGTTAGCAATAATTTTCTTTTTTGTTAAGCAATAGTTTGTTATTTTGTTATAAATCTCTGATTTATTTCTGCCTCTGTATTATTTTCTTGATTCCTATTGACTTTTTCTTTCCTTCTCTCAGTTATTTTAATCAAACATTAAATGTAGTCTTTCTTCCTGTCTGCCAAATTTGTCTTTTGTTTGAGTTTATTTCAAATTATCCTGTGATTTCTCTTTGTCTTACAGACAGTTCATTTGTTCTTCCATTTGTTATGCTTATGTTTTTGTTCTTCTACTATTTATCTGGCATTCAATATATTTAGAGAAATCAATAGAGAAATAGTTTATTTATTTTCCTTCATTTGTTATTTATTCCTTAATGTTTTTTGTTTATTTTAATTGTATTTGTTATTTTTATTCCTTCCTTCCTTTCTTTCTTGTTTAATTCTTTCCTTTCTTGCTTTCTCCTTCTTTGTTTTCAGTGCATGCTTAACAGGGGAGGATTTAAAAGTCGTATAGTTTGCACCAGGCTTCACTCTGTTCTTGTTCTTTTCTAGGTTCAGATGGATTTAGTATGAGTAAGTTGCTTTTGTTTCATGTTTAGAGGAATTACTGTTACATCTGTAACTGTAGTGCTTAATCCTTATCAGTTCTTGTTTTTTTCTTTTAATTTAGTGTGATCAATTGCACTGGAGAGTAAATCTTTGGGATTATTTAACCCTGGTGATTTGATCCAGATGGCACTCTCAGTCCTGCTCTAAATGTTTGGAAAGTAAAGTTCTGACTTTATTAACCCTTGGTACAGAATGTGTCCCTGGATGGCTGGATACGGATGAGATGATGCTGTAGAAATAAATGGACTGTCCTGTGTGTTGTATAACGGATGGCAGCAAAGAAACTCTTCCAGCAAAATCACTGACTGTACCTCTAAGGGTGCTAAAGCCCAGTACACTGTACACACAGTTATGGTTTGTGGTATCCAAATATACTGCTTACAAAAAATGAAATACCACCTATTTTCTCTGAGTAGTGTATTTGTCAAGAGGAGGAGATGAGTGGGTGGAAACACCCTGCCCTGAGCCTGTATCTGCACTTAAGGACCGACGGACTCTGCTCTTAGTAGATGCTAAAAGGGTAGCTTCCTGTATATTTAAGCTAAGTAAATGTGTCAGCTAAGCAAGCAACCGTGTAACATGAAGCATAAGAACAGCAGGAAAAGAAAAGATTATTGGTTAGCCAATACAGAATTCTGAACAACACAAAGGCAGCTGTGAGCTCGACTCATTTTATTCAATACTTCAGTGATATTAATGATCAATTCAAGATTTACCTATGAAAACTGTAAAATAATTAAAATCCTGAATTTAGCTGATTAAACAAACGCAGCAGACTTTCAAAAGTTTCATTTTTCAACTTTCAAACTTTTCATTTTCTTGCATCCCAGTCTTTTTTCCCTTACTTTTCATGTAATATAGTTCTGTTTTAGCACTCTTTTATTTATTCTTGGCTGTTTTTCTTTTCATTTTTCTCTTTGCTTACATTGCTATCTGTTTTGAAACTTCTTACAGTTTTTTACTCTTCCTTCCATTATTTGCTTCCCTTTATATGGCTTAATTTAGCATCTTTCCCTATACATTTATACATGTACAGAATTTAATTTCATGCCTACTGTCCATGCTCAACATGAGACTTGCTATTTTCTATATTTACCCAAGTAAAAAAAGTTACAAACTGTAAACTGTTTTTAGTTGTTAAGAAATAATATAAAATCCTGACTGGTTTAAGTTTATATTTTAATAAGTAGTTTTAATGAGTTTATTAGTAATGTATGTTTAAGTGACTTACGCCTTCATTTTATTTGTGTTGAACGTTTTTTTAAGACATGAAGTGGTGCTATTGGATTAAGCATGTTCTTATAGTGTATCAGAAATCTTGTAGAAATATATTTATTATGGAGTAATAATACGCTGAGTAATAATCGTATCGGTGCATGAGACTCATGATGGCCACAGGATGGACACCTGAATAGAAAACATAGTTGGGCATTTCATGGCATTGCAGTGACCCTTACCCATCCCTGCACCAGACTGGCCCATGGTAAACTTACTACAGGGGTAGGCACTGGATCTGACCTAATGCTTGTTTTTGTCTTATTGTCTTGAGAAAACCCACACAGACGTGAAAAGAACATACAAACTTCTTTAAAACGGTCTTAATATAATCATATAAAATTATTAGAAAATTCATAACCATTATAATTTTTATGACGATTCATCCACTTTGTTAATTATGTGTATGCATGTGATAATGCACGTGTATCAAGTGATTCCACTAATAAGTAACTTTCTACTTACACAAAAACATGCAAACAACTAAATTGTATTTTTGCAAGCGAAAGTACAGCATTCAAATAAAAGCATTCATATTTTAATGAAATTCATTTTCTAATATACTTACGATATACTTCCAAGTTCAGTAAGCAACTTTAGATATGGTGGATGTCTTTTTTTCTAGGGTGTAAAGGTTTTATTTGGAATTCCTACAACGTGTGTGAATAAGCAATTTACAGTAAAAAGGCTGATGCACTCATTTGTACACGTCATGCTGAAAAAAGTATGTTGTGGTAATAGAGAATGTGCTCAACAAATGTAAACTATAACACAGCTTTCCCCCAAAAACTCATGCTTTCCTTATTATTATTACTAATATTGTAACCATTTGGTGCTCTGTCTTGGTCCATTTTTTTGTCAATTACTATACGAGAGTGAGTGTAAAACTGGAATTGGTTTAACCGTTTCTCATTAATGTCCCTGTCATGTGACTTTCTTTGGATTGTACCGGTGTGTTAAATTGAGTGTGTGTGCAGTGTGTATAAGGGTCTGTGGGAATGTATTGTGTATCTGTGTATTTGTATGTCTGTTTTATACTGTGCTGGTCTGCTGCTGTGTTCAAATTGTGTGCTGCTAACCAAGCTATATGATGTGAAATGCTGTGTGTATTTCTCTGTTTAACCTTAATCTTTATTAATAAATATTTGCTTGCTATATTGTATTCATTTATGGTGAAGTTGTCCTTCTGAAGAGCCACTTCAGTGTCAGGTGTTGGTTCATTTATTTTCGTTCTGCTGTGCTGGTTTCAAATTAGAAAGCCATTGCATTTCTTCACCTGCTCTACATAATCTTCGATCCCAGCTGATGAGAGCCACGTTCACTCTGTTTTGACCCTGTTCACTGTACGGTAAAATCCTGGAATGTGTGCGTATCGATGTTGTATTCTGCTTGGACAAACCCAAAAAGCATTAAAATGAATACCAGATTCACTCTGGTTGGCACCGGGATGAACAATTGTGCTCATATTTCTCACAAGTTCTCATATTGTGTGAGTATAAGTTGTATGTTGCTCTGGATAAGGTACAGATGCACTCCATGCTTCCTGAGATGGATTTTCCCTCATTTTTACCCAGGAGTGTGCATGTACACGGCTCACAAAAACGAGGGGATTTTTCAAAATTAATGTGAAGCTATTAAAAACAGAAGCATTTGATTTTGTTCAGTAAACAAGATCTTTAGAAATGTAAATGAAAAGAAAGTTGTTTGATTATGAAAATGAGATGCAAACTGCGATGCGATTGAGTAGTAAGTGCTATATATATGGGGTGAACAGAAGCATGTCAAACTGGACAATAGTGCCAATGTGAATAGTCTGCACATCTCACAGTCTGCACGAGCAAATCTTTTTTTTACCTGTATGTGTAGACATATATTACTCAGTGTGTTAATTAAGTATAAGCCTTATCGTTTCTGTAATTTTACATTGTATAACTAAATTAATTTTACATTATGTTTGGGTGAAGATTCAATGTGAAAACATCACATCAAAATTGTATTAGTGTAGGGGTCACAAACTCCAAAGAACAGAAAATCCTACTAAATAAAAGTTGCAGGTGTGAGCTTTGGGTTCAGATTCTGATAGATTCCTTAAAAGGAAGAATGAAAGAACATTTCCATACTGCATACGTTACTACTGCAGAGTCCCTTAGCAATAGAGCTGATGTAAGATAGAATAAAGTGTCATGAGATAGCAAGCAGTGTTTGAGCAAGCACAAGACTTAGGTCTAGCTGCAGATCTCTCTCTGACATGGCTTCATGGATTGTAAAGTAGCACTATTCTTTTTTCCTGTACTTCATGGTGATGCCCTGCTTTATTTGCTTCGTGTTCTCAGTAATCAGTTCTTTTATTACACTTGGAGCGTGATGACATGGCCGCATGTGCACGTGTTTGAAGCAGAATTGCCAGAGATGGCTTTTAATGCTTTTTAGATTTTATCTAGATGTCATCGCAATAGTGCTCTTCCGATCTGGGCCACACTTGCTGTGCAATGACAGAAATGACTTCATCTGCTCCAGTACACAGCCAGAACTTCACACCATGAGCCAAAAAGTCAGCATAGATGTTTGGCCAAATTCTTCCCAGAGCCTCCATGACAACTGCTAATCCAAACTTAGACCACTGTACACTTACCATTGCCATAACTGATCCATAAATGTCTTAACCAAGTCAAAGATCTCATACAGCAACTAAGTATGGTGTATAATATAATGTTCGGATAACGTCCATATCGTGGTCGTTAAGTGACGCAGATTTGTTATTTACTTTAGACGCTGAACTTTTATTTTGAAGGGCTGTTTGACTCGTAGCTGGAGGCTCTGACGGTGTCTGTTAACTGTCCAGCCATGTTTTAGAACCGCGATATTTTCACATTAAACATTACGTTACAAATAGCGAGTGAGAAAAGGGGTATGTATTGTTGGCCTTTAAAGACCATAATAATAATGCGTTATAAAATAACGCCAGTATATGCTATTATATGCTAAGCTAAGAGAAGGCAGGCTAACTGTCTTTAATGGTGCCCTGTCTCGTTTGTTGTGCTGAGTAATAATACCGTAGCTTTTGTGGCTCATTCATATATAAATAATGATTTCGGTTTAAATAATGATCTTATTAGATGTTGCGTAATTTGGTATGTTTTGTGTGTTGTAGCAGCTTAGTTAGCTGAACTTGTGGGGTGTCGGTACTGTAGCCATGGAGACCGATTCCTCTCTACTGAATACTGAATTGGATCTGCAAAAGCAAGACGAGCTTTATCAAGAACTTCTACTGCAGGTAACCATATAGATAGTAAAACAACATTTAGAAACATGTAAATAAGTTATATGTTGGCTAAGTGCTTGAGACATTTTGTCTGATTGCATAAAACATGTTCCCCTAAGTATCAATTCAATTCAATTCAAGTTTATTTATATAGCGCCTTTTACAATAGAGTATTGTCTCAAAGCAGCTTCACAATAT
>JAVSBV010132351.1:0-17345 GCA_033117975.1 Parotocinclus spilosoma
GCATGTTCGTTTAATCGGACCAGCCGGTTATTAGGACCAAAACGATCCCGTCCCGATGTGGTCCCATTAACCGGATTGGACTGTATTATTGAAACGTAAAACGTCGGTGTTATCTGACCTTGTCACTGATCCAGTCGAGGGCGTCCTCACACTCGCGTAAGTACTGCACCAGCTTCTGCGCCTGCAGCAGACGTACACCCTTCTCCTTGGTCTTCTGCAGCAGCAAATCCCACAGACGGTGCAGCTCCTCCAGACGGGTCTGAGATCAGTACAAAGAGAGGAAATCAGGACTACGAATGTCTCACACACACACAGACACACACACACACACACACACACACACACACACACACACACTCCATGCACCGTAAGAACGATTTTCTGTCCCATAAAGGTTTCACTAAAGAGAGAGGAGCGAGTGAGCGAGGTAAAAGAGGAGCAGACGTCAGGTCAGACCCACAGCACTCCGGCAGCACCTACTTGAATGTACGTTCCGTAATTAACGCTTTTGACGATGGGCCTCTGGGCGGTCCGGTACGGCGTGAAGGACTGAGCCAAACATGGGCGCGGTTAGCGTGAGCGGTTCACACCCAGCACGGCGTACAGACACCCCCCCCCCGCGCTCGCCTTTAAGGCCTCTTACCCGGATGGTCTCGGACGCAAAGTGGCTCTCGGCGATCATCAGGTTGCCGGTCTCGTCCAGCTTGACGATGGCGCCGGCGTTGGCCTGGACCTCCGCTTCAAACGCCTGGTGTTTCTGCAGCTTTCCCTGAGACAAAGAAAAAGAGCAGGGATTTATTTATAGTATCATGTTTTAGGGTTAGTATCACAGCGCAGGGACGGGCAGATCACGGGCCAAATTCACAAAGAATGTGGGGTTTGTGTCCTAATACTTTTGGCCACATGTCGTTTTTTTTGTCCTAATACTTTTGGCCACATGTCGTTTTTTTTGTCCTAATACTTTTGGTCACATGTCGGTTTGTGTCCTAATACTTTTGGCCACATGTCGTTTTTTTTGTCCTAATACTTTTGATCATGTTGGTTTGTGTCCTAATACTTTTGGCCACATGTGGTTTGTGTCCTAATACTTTTGGTCACACGTCGTTTTTTTTGTCCTAATACTTTTGACCACGTAGTTTTTTTTGTCCTAATACTTTTGATCATGTTGGTTTGTGTCCTAATACTTTTGGCCACATGTTGTTGTATTTTTTGTCCTAATACTTTTGGTTACATGTCGGTTTTTTTGTCCTAATACTTTTGATCATGCTAGTTTGTGTCAGAATTTTGAATGTGAGAATCTGAATCTGGAGATTTTGCATCTTTAAATCTAAACCTATTCTAAACTGTAAATCGTATCTCCTCATATCGATACCAAACTCTAATCGGGGTGGTCGGGGTGGTCGGGATCACCCCTGGTTACCTGCAGGTTGCTGGGATCCTTGTAGTTCTCGTCGGAGGCGATCTGCAGCTTCTCCTGGATCCATTTCTCCAGCTCGTCTGCGTCCCGGCGGAAGAACTGGAAGCGGTACGAATCCTCCAGCTTCTGCCTGCGCACCACCGACAGCTCCTTAAAGCGCCGGTACCGGTCCAGGACCTGCTGACGCCGCTCCTGGATGTCGTCCGCCGTCTCCAGAACCTTGGCCCCGCTGGTGTCCATTCTCTAAATAACGAACGCAGAGAGACGGGAGATGAGGAGTAACGAAAGGCAGGAGAGGCTTCAGAGCCATGTGCCCGTCCCCGGACCCTCCCCAACAGCTGAGCACACGGGGGGGAGGGGGAGGGGGGCACCAAATTCCACCCACACCCCCTCAACAAACGGGCACAAAAGAAAGTGCTGCCTCGGCCCCCGACGACTAAACCCACAACGCTCCCAAAAACCGGGACGGGGGGGGTTTGGGTCGACCCTGAGCTTCGGGCTCGACGTGTTTTATTATAATAACCTTTTTAGTTTTTATTTAAAAATAAAAGAGGTAAAGACCCACACCCGTGTCTGAGCATGTTGGCATTCCAGAGATTTCACTCAGAGTGGATTGGTAGCCGTGTGGGACACCTGCTGGACTATTTTTAGTATTTTTAGGAGGAAACGCACCAAGACATTGGTCGTCTTTTATAAGGAAAACAGAAACGTAACCGGTCACACGTACCCCTTGTTTAAAATAATAATAATAAACGCTTTTAAATAATAAGCCCAGACTTTTTTAATTTCTTGTTCCTCGGATGTTTCTAATTAAGAATCTACTGAGGAGGAAAAAAATATAAATAAATCTTTATTTTTCAGCACTTTTCAATTTCTCGAGGACGATGTGGAATCAAAACAAGGAAGGAGGAAGAAATAAAAATAATTTTTATGTACAGAAAAAAAATGTAATGTACAGAACAATACCGGTGGCTCTCCGGAGGGCAGAAAAAGCTAAAAATAAAAAATAAAATAAAAAAATTAATATATATATACACATATATATAATTTTTTTCGACTATTTGTGCTGCCACGGATCTGTGAAATACCAAAAAAAACTCAAAAAACATAAAAAAAAATTTTTTTTAAATCGGCGGATCCGCGAAACAAGCAATAATAAAAGTCTGGCCTTAGGGTTTTGAACGTGCACTCACCATCTGACTGGCTGGGTTTCGGGGCAGGCCGCGCATCATGCCGTCCATCTCATCAAACTTTTTCAAAGTCGCCTGAACCTCTGCGTGGAGCTCTTTATACTCCGAGTACTGGTCGTTAAACACCGCTTTGTACTGGTCCCGCTCCTCGTCGGTCCGAATAGATGGATATTTACTACAGGGGTTCAAACCAAATCATATCAGCAGCAGCAATAACGTACGCAGCAATAAAAGTTCCAATCGGGGCAGGACCTCGTACTTACGATAAGTAATCGGGGACAATCACAGGTTTTGGGATGTGTCCAGATGGAATGTGTGCTTTAACCAGGTTGGGTTTGGAAGCTGATTTGTGTGCGACTTGAACAGGTGCTTCAGAAAAGACCAAACCTGCCTCGGGGTTCCTTATCGCCGTCTGTCAGCGTGAGGACAAACGGATAGCGTCTGAGGACGAACAGGACGTTCCAGAGAATAAGCACTAGTAAGGAAGATCTGTGCATCACTTACCTTGGGCTGAATGGAGGGTAATTCTGGCTGCATCTGCCATAGGGTTAAAAATACCGTATCACAATCCTTAATCCTTAATCTTTGACGGAGATAAACTGCATCGGGAGCGTTTTATACTCTCGACACGCTGCCCTCTTACCTCATAGCCGTACTTCTCCCTGTAGCGCCGCGCGGCTTCGTGCCTCCACAGTTTCAAACACACGATGGCTCCTATCAGGTACACCAGCATGGCCACAAAGAGGAAAATGATAGCCGCCGTCTGGCCGGCCTCCGTGCGGCAGAAAGCAGCGTTGATGCCGTTGCTGAAAACGGGGTAATAGCAGAGTCCGCCTCGTGTCGTGTCCCTGATGTAGACGATCCCGGCGGCCAGGTAAAGCACGGCCAGTGCCAGGTTGATGGCGAATTCCGTAAGGGGCCACCAGTTTGAGTCTAACAGTATGGCGCGGTAATACATGGTCATGCCCAGCACGAGCATGATCACCGTCACTACCCAGGCCAGCCCGGCCACCACGAGGACGAACGGCGTCTTGGGTCCAGTGTAATACGCCTCACCGTATCCGCCGTACGCGCCGCCGTACGCGCCGCCGTACATTTGAGGCTGCGAGTATCCGAACATGTTATACCACTCGTTGTCTTTGTGAATGTAAGCGCAGACGCAGGCGAAAATCGCCGCCCCCAAGAGCAACTCGATACAGCCCAGGATCCGGAGCAGCCCCGGCCAGGATTTCATGTAGGCGTAACGCTGGTGGTATTCCTCCACCCTTTCGCTGTAGGTCAGCGCGGTGGTGTGGACCGTCAGGCCGTCCGTCGACCCCGGCCCCTCTCCTAGCATGGCTTCATGGTGTTTGGAATTACAGCTGCTGCCCGAGAAGCCGGACTTGTCCTTGTACGAGTCCGAGGGCGTGGGCGAGTGAGGCGGGGAGCACCGGACGCCCCCGGTCGTCGTGTTGTAACTGCTGGACACAGGCGCCGAACTCTTGCTGCTCCTGTTGCTGCCGCCGCGAAAAAAGTTCTTCCACGAGTCGGGGATGAAGCGATGGACGGGTTTGATGTCGATGGACGGGTTGTCCTCGTTTTCACTATCGCCACGGTCAGACTCGAGCCCGACCGGAGGCTCGTCTGGTAAAGGAGGAGGAGGAAGAGGGTCCAAACTCAGAGCCAGGTCCGATGACCTCTGACGTCCTAAGCCAGAAATGCCGTCGTCTGGCCGTAATGGGCCCGTGCACACTTTATCGTAGTGGGGCGCCTTTCGGGCACGCTCAAAGCGGCCCGGGGAGTCTCTGCCTGAGGACATGGGTCGGCCCTGGGTAGAGACACGGAATCGAAATTCAGCCTCGGCAAACCAGATACGGAAATACCGATACCACACTATGTCACAATCCCACACCAGATACTTCAGGTTATTACAGGCGTCATTACTCATCTCCTAGACATGGTCAGACAGGAAGGTGGACTGCCCGTCCAAAGTTCACCCAGCAACAGATAAGAGAAGAGTAATCAAAAGAAAAGCAGCCCACAAAACAAGGATAGGATACAGAACACTAACAAGCAGCACCGGACTCGAATACGGCCTTCAGCTAGTTCAATCAGAAGCCCAGCTTCCCGTTTTGTTCATTTTTAAATAAAAGTTGTGGGAAATAAACCTTTAAAGCTCAGTTCCGCTCGGGCGCGGTTACTTCTGTTCGTATTGTTTCGTTAGAAACACACATTTCTCATTCTTTTCGTATCGTCGTAAGGTGGGACGGTGGGCCTCCCCTCCCTCAGAAACCAGCACTATATATCTAAATATCTAAACAGTGCCGTACAGAACCGGAGTCCTGATAGAGTTACGGATAACGCTTGCTTAGGCCTAAATACCTTACGGCCCACACAGGAGGCGCTGGGGCAAGCGGGACTGGGATCTGATGACCGGCTGTAAGACGATATCTGAGCCCGAGCCGCTCAGCAGGACAGAACTGTAACCGAACCCCGGGGTTCATTTGCAGAAGTTTAAAGGCTGCTGATTATTAGCTCGAAGAGAAACCCAGAACACATCATGAGCTGACAGGAACGAAGGCAATTATAAGCTTTTTTAAGAAAAAAAACAAAAAACAGATCTGAGGTTCTGGTTTTAGTGGCAAGACAGATTTTATTGACCTTTATCTCCTTAGTGAGACTGGCCTGGTGAAATAAAACAAACAGAATTATTCAAATACACAGGACAGAAATCTCAGAGCGATGAGGAACACTTACATTGGTCTGTAGTCGTTTGGGGGAACCTTACCTGGCCATAAAAGAACCTGCCGAAGGAAAGAAGAGAGCGCTTTGGTTATTTGCTGTATTTTTTTTTATTGAGCCTGCACTTTCAGGTTCTGTCAGGTGCAGTCTCCTACTGTTGTAGCCCATCCACCTCAAGCGCTGAGGTATCCCAGTTACCTAAAGTAATTTCTTACTGTATTTTAAATCATATGAGAATAATTATTGAAGTCGCAACAGGTGAGAAACGTTTAGAATGACTTCTAATGGCTGTCCGGAAGAGCGTGAAGGCGCACGGGTTCCAGCTGATGCTCCCGAACGCCGACCCGGGTTGTGCTAAAATGCCCCTTACTGTACTTTGTACTCGTCAAAAGTGAACAAACGAGCACTCGGTGTGCAGGTGACCTTTTCAGACAGCGGTTAACAGCGTCGGTTTAGTTTCTAAATCCGTATTCGGGTGTGTAGGTGCAAAAATGCGCGCGGTGTCTCTAAAACGTACGGAACACCGTGACGTGGGGAGATTTGAACGTGAACGGACCGTTCGCCGCTGGATTTGCTCGTTTAACACACAGCCATATCGTTGTCAAACAACCACAAAAGTTACACAAGGAAGGTTTTAGTGGGCAAAACAAACCATACTGGTACAATCCGTTAGAACCAGAGACAAACAAGTTGCCAGGTAGTGCTGTTATGTGTAACGCGAACGTTAACCTATGCCTTTTTTTTTTCTTAAAATGTAGTTTTGATCTCAGTAATATACCCCTGGGAACATCCGTTAAGTCCTGTAGTCGTGATAAAAAAATAAACAAAGCGAAATAAACTCCTACCTCTTCGTGTTCAAGCCCAATTCCGCTTGATCGCGTTCATTTTTTTTGTTTGTTGCCTTGAAGCCAGCAGTTTGGAAACTCTGACCACGTGACCAGCCGATCCCAGTATGTGACGTCACCAGGTGAAACTCTAGTAATAGTAGGTGAGAGAATACATTATTTTGGAATTGCTCCTACTCGTACTGTTTTTGTCTGTTAAAAAAAACGTTGATAGTTTTCCCACTTAGTTTGGTTTTTTTTGCTGCGATTCAGTATTCGTAAATGCAAGAATTTAAATCAGAAGCCCTTGAAAATCTTTATGAATGAAATCCAGATATATTTGAACACACGTACTTAGAAATAGTAAGAAAGCTGTAAACAAAACCCCACTAAAATTCAGTTTATTGTTATTATTCTAACCCCCCTGTCTGATTGTCTGTAAATCTGTAAATGTTTGTGTTGTTGTTGCCTACTGACAGTAATAATGGGTGGGAATGCTGAGGCGTACTTTACCATACTCTATTACACAGTATGTACAGTAACACTCTGCATTAATCGTGGCGTACAGTCCACGTGTTTTGGAGATGAGGAAGCTTTAATTAAAAGGAACGAGTGTGATGAGTAACTGCAGCGTGGAGGAAATTATGGTGCAATTTCACTTATCATGGGTTTGACAGTTTCGTGAAATGTACTACTGGTGAACACAGAGACCCAAAACAAGTCAATAAATCAGTGCTTTTGAGTCTTTATCCCCTGTGTGAGGTTACCATGGGCAAACAATGTCAAAATTTTAACCAGAACAGAAAGTTATTGAGACAGAACAAGTTTTAGGCAGAATCAGTTCAGGGTTTTTTTGAGGTTCCGGGGGGTGTAACAGGCAGCACAGGGCACAGGTGAGAGCCATACCTGAACAGGATGCCAGTCCATCGCAGGGCACGGACTAATACTGGGACGCTTGACAGAAGGCTTTGAACCCCCATAACCCTTTACATAAAAAAACAAGGTTAAACCTGGGTATAACCAGCAGGACAGGGCAAAAGAGAGAAGGTTTGGAGCTTTTATGACCCCTTAACAGTATGAGCAGAGATAAATAATCAATTCAACCAAATTAGAGAGTGAAAACAACCCTGAACTGGATACCAGTCCATCGCAGGGCACGGACTAATACTGGGACGCTTGACCGAAGGCTTTGAAGCCTCCTGACCCCTTACATTAAAAACCCAAGGTTAAACCTGGGTCTAGCCGGCAGGACGGGGCACAAGGCAGAACTATCCATGAACATGATCATATTTTAGAGAAGGCTTGGAGCTTTTATGACCTCTCACCAGCATGAGCGGGATTAAATAATCGATTCAACCAAATTAGAGACGTGGAACCAACCCTGAACAGGATGCCAAGGCATCACAGGGCACACACACACACACACACACACACACGTACTGTTTTTGGAAAGTTTGGGGGGATTATCCAGAAGAAATCCAGAAACATTGAAGGCATGAACGTGAATTACAACTCGAACCCTGGCCTCGGAAAATCTGAGGAGAATAACAGAAATAACCAGTGTATCAAATACCACAATAAAAACAGTTGCTGGAAGTGGATGAGTGTTAACTAAGTACAGAGGGAGTGAATAATCGGAGAAAAGGCTATTTTTTAAACGAAATGTTTAATAAACGTAGCTTAGCTTGACTGTATCTTTAAGAGAATGGCTATGCGCTCACACCGGCACACCGAAATACAAATGGTCGTTCAGAGGAATTTATGTGGAGGAAACGGATTGCTGCTGGATCTCTCTCTCTAGGACGGTCACCCCGGATCCGAGGAAGCACTACGAACAATGACCGTCGAGCTATGAAGCATTTCACGGTAGAAACCGAACACAAAGTCGCTCATTGTACCGGATTGTTTGTGTGACTCCGGTTAGCTAGCCAGCTAAAAATGCAAGCGGGTGACTGGCTAGTCTGAGTTAGCTAGCGAGCTTTTAAACACTTGTTTTACTACAAGTATAGAATAAAACGTAAAGAAATGGTAACACAAAGGATTGGATACACAAACACCTGTTAGTAATGCTGGTACATGTTATAAAAACCATATTATAAAACGCTTTGGTGCCTAGCTATGCATATAGAGGACCAGCTAGTTAGCTCTAGTATAGATCCGCTATAGGACTCATACAGATTTAACAATAATAAGAATTCTGTAATCTTACAGCCTGGGTAAGTTTTTAAAATCCGCAAAGGAAGCAGTTTTACACTAAGAATAAGTAGTGTGTGAGAGGAAAGGGTTAAGATGTGTGAACCAGGTCGTTTGAAGCACGAAAAAGCTTCTGTTTACACTGTTTAAAGGGACTGACAGGATTTAATGCGTGTGTATGTGCATGGACGGACCGCTTAACGTCCGATAAACGCACCATTGGGGTTTATAGGTTATTATTATTACTTACTTATAAATTGATCGTCTAACTTGGCTCATAGATTAGTTGCTGTAATGACACTTAACAGCACAGCAGAAAGTTTAATAAACACAAAGTTTTATGAATAGCCAGGGTTTTATTTTTATAGTTGCGGGTTAAAATGACCTTCTGATTAGGAGCCCGGAGTCTAGAGACTTACGGGACTCGTTTGTTTAAACCTGATAGTAATATCTGGTTAAATCATCTGCAGGTCTGTTTAATGCCTGGACGTTGAAGTGAGCCGTGAGTGTGCTTCTGTACTAAGTCTTTTTTAATTGTATCCGCAGGGATAAGCGTGGAATATTGCACCCCTAGGATGGACACTTACTTCAAAGCTGCTGTATGTGACTTGGACAAGCTCCTGGATGATTTTGAACTCAATACAGGTTGGAAGATTTGCCTTTTCGCTCATGTTTGGGTAAAGATGGACACGTGTTCTGTTTCTTTTTGGCATAAGCATTAATAACGGGCTGAGGTGTAAATGGGCCACCGATTTGGCTTCACCTCGGCGAATTTAAACAAGGGTTTTCAGCAGAACAGGCTGTTATTAAGGTATTACGGGCCGGTTGGTGAATGGGAAACGCAGACGGTTGTCGCAGGGGTGTGTGAGGGAGCGGTAAAGGCTGAGGAATACTTTAAAAATCATTGGGACGTACAGGTATGAGACGATGTACGTCAGTGGTCTGATAATGTTGTCGTGTTTATTATTAAGTCTTTGTTTGTTTCGGTACGCTGACACATTGTGAAGGGAAAAGTCAGCTGGGTAAAAAGGAGCGCGTGCGTCTTTGCAACGCAACGCGACGCATCATAGATGCGTCTAAAGCTGCGTAGATGCGACTAAAGCTGCATCGTTTTGCCATTTTTTCATTGTTCTTAGGACTGTTCACCCTTTCTCCCTTCTCTCATCGCCAGAAGTGTATAGGGAGTTTTTTTTTAGCTCCCGCTTTAAGGTAGGGTATTTTCTCAGGAGCACGTAGGGACCCATGTGAGTGATTTTGGGGTTAATGCAACCTTGTTTTTAAGCATTCCGTTGTGTTGTTGACCAGAGATTAATTTCATCGACCGTTTCTTTTTCAGAAGAGGCTGAGAACACCACATTTACAAGCCCTGTGAGCCACGACCCACCCCTGTACCATAATCACTGTCCGAGCTCCCGGTGCTTCGTCCCAGAGCCAGCCACTATTTCAGTTTCACAGACTCTTCCTGATGTCAATGCCCTGCACTATGGTCCTTCAGCCCCCGTTTGCCCCAATGACCAAACGGGTCAGGATACGAACGGGACTCCATTAACCGGCGTTGATCTTTTGTCCTCCGTGGATAGCAGAGCTTCCAAAAATGTGACCCCTCCTTGCCCAGACCGGTCCTTGAAACCAGTGTGCGACCTTGTTAACGACACAGGACCTTCGAATCTCTCTTGGACCAACAGTCACGATGCCTTTAAAGAGATCGAGGCCGCTGAGAAACAGCTCGAAGAGGTTCTGTTGGTGGATTTCGATAGTCCGGCTGTTTCGTTTCCGGCCGGTGACCTGCATCGGTCGGATCCCGCCGGCTCCTCGGCCTGTCTGAGTTTGCTGGATGTCATACTGCCTGCCGCTGTCGAGAGGACTGCTGAGAATGAGAAATGTTCAAACGACCTTCAGTCTTTAGAAAGTCAGGACGTCGAAAATCCTCCCAGTGGCAGCCCGGAGGTCTCCGACTCGACTGAGCTTTGTTGCAACTCCTGTTCTGCAGGAGCAGAAATGATCCCAGGTAGCCCAGTTTCTTCACGTGTAACAGAGGGCGACGCCGACCCCGGTTCGCCCGTCTCAGCAGACGTGGAGAGGTCTGGGGAGCGCAGCATCGGCAGCGACGCTTCGCCCGTTCCTCCCGATGAAGGAGAGACCTCGCTGTCTTGTCTCCCCATGGCCGTTTCCATGTGCGGTTCGTTCGTGGCCTCGTTAGATTCTCAGGCGACGAAGACGGATAAGGACGGCGCAGAAGCTCGTACGTTTCACCCCGAGACCCTGGCGACGGAAGAGTCCGAAATCTGTATCGTTCCATCTGAGGAAGCCGAGCCTTTCCTATGTATAGCCCAAGCCAAATCTTTGCCGGACGATGACACCAGACCAGCACAAACAATACCGAGCTCTGACGGGTTAACCCCTGTTGCCGTTCCTTTGCCTGACAGACGTACCTCAACTTCTTCAGAGCTTCTCTGCTCTAGAGACCTACCTGAGAGCAGCCGGTCTCCCAGCTATACAGTAAGCCACGACTACCACGTAGAGTTTGGCTTAACCAGCGATTACCTTCCTGAAAGCGAGCAAAGCATGATGATGGTCACCGACGAAGAACTGGACGCCTATTTGATAGGGCAAGCGGAGAGAAGCTGCTCGGCCGACGCATCGGACGAGAAACAGGTCGACGATGGCTTTTCCGAATTCAACGCTGACCTGGAGGAATTACGGAGCTGCGGCATGGCGGTAGACTCGTTTGCCTCACCCGAAAGCGACAGGTCTTTCCGTTTTCTAGAGGAAAGCGAAGGTTCCAACGTTTCCTCCTCATCCCAGGACAGCAGCCCCCTGAACCCAGACGCCCCCCCGACAGTTACGACCAGCGACGCGCCCGGTCCCGCCGGGATGCAGGCGGCGTGCGGTTCGAGCCAGGCCCTGTGCTACGGAGGGGCGCGACCCAAGCAGTTGTCCGGCCAAACCGCGAGACAGGTGCTGCCCCCGGAAGAGCGGAGCGGCGAGAATATGAGTTCAGAGGAAGATCCTGCTTCTCCGGGAACTCCCGTGGCGAGTCAGGCTTCCAATCACAGCGACAGTAACTCTGACAGTTCCAGCTCTCACTACGATGACCTGTATGGCCACGACGAGCTTTCAGAGCCGCCTCCCTACCCTGAAGAAGGGGCGTCGCCGGGCACTAGGTCGGGAGCAGAGGACGGAGGCCTCGGTGCGAGGCAGCCACCGTGGGTCCCTGATTCCGAGGCTCCCAACTGCATGAAATGCGGCCAGAAGTTCACCTTCACCAAAAGACGACACCATTGCAGAGCGTGTGGCAAGGCAAGGCTGTAACTTGTGTAGAACTATTACTAATTACACTTCTAAAGCTTCTAAATTACATTATAAAGAGCAAACCAAGGGTGACAGTGGCAAGGTGTGGGGTTTACTTGTTTGTAGTTGTTTTAACGCGTTAAGGTGTGTCTGAACACGTGTTTTTGTGCGTTTTTATATACTGTGTGTTTACAGTCTGTGCATTTATAACTGTCTTGTACTGACTGTAGCGTCTGATCTCTAGGTCTACTGTGCCATTTGTTGCAACCGTAAATGCAGATTAAAATACTTGGAGAAAGAGGCCAGAGTCTGTGTGGTCTGCTATGAAGCCATACAGAAAGGTGAGTGCCATTCTGTGCCCTTTGCTCTGGGACCAGTTTAATGACCAGTTTAAACTCACTGTTCCTTCATGTTCCTTACTTTTACTCTTTAGTTGCTGCGTTGTAAGTGTTAGTAAATCTTTGCGTAATGATACAAATCTTGTAAATGTTTGTAAATGTGAGCCGGACTTAAGCTAAGCCCCGCTCCTCGACGCAGCCTCGATCGCGTTCGGCGTAGAAGACGAGAGATTAGAAGGTCTGCGAAGCACGACGGTGGTGGCGCGGCATCGGGGTTTAGGGCTGCTCCGCCACCTTAAGCACAACCCTCGAGGAATTTTCAGGTTTCGCCGTTCGAGCTTGTCTGGCTTTCCTGCCCTGGGCGTGGTCTGGACGTACCGTTTGCAAATGGGTGCGCAGTTTTGAAATGACCAAAAGGCTGGTTTTGGGATTAAACGCTAAAGGAAGGCCAAAATTGGCACGAAATCCTTCACAGTTCTTACAGTTTCTGTGGCTTGGTCCTGGTTGTGGTCCTGGTTGTGTATACGTTCTGCTTGTGGGTTGGGGGTGGGACCTGGGGGTGTGAGGTGTGTGAGTGTGGGGGGGGGGGGTCATGGGATGTGTTAGACATTGTGAACAGTCTGTTCTCGTAGTTGATGCGTTGCATGATGGCAAGGTCAGAACATCAGGAGGTTCCCGGTCAGCACTGGGTAGCACCCGAACAGTAACCGGGCATTGGCATTGGCACCCAAGGCTCGGCAGTGCACAACTCTGCTCAGACGTTCTGTCTTTGGGAGGCGTGGTGGCGATGCCGCTAAGATCTGGCAACCGAAATGGGACAGTTTGAAGATTTGAAAGCCGTGAACTGCAGCCGTTTGAGAGTAAGACCGTAATAAAAACGATAATAGAATAACGAATAACGATCGTAGCCTCTATTTAACGAGCATTCGGTTTTCCAGGAGCGCTACATTGGGACGTCCTTAACGAGGTTAATCATGATTCTGCAGTAGCAGGGGGGACGGAAATTGGGAGGATTGTTGTGTTTTTTGTGTGTGAAGATGAACGCAGGGTTACTCTACGCGCATTTGTAGATCAGAGAGACATGAATAAGCAAAGGGAGAGATGAGCAGAGACACTGATTTGATGGGTGGATCCTCTGGGCACTCGTTGTCCTTGACTGTGTGTGTGTGTGTGTGTGTGTGTTCACCCGGTGTGTTGTACGTGATGCCCTCAGACTCTCTGCCTCGATGTTGAATCGGAAACGCAGGCGCACACACACACACACACACACACACACACAGAGCACAGAGCAGGCATACACTCTCCCTCCTCTTCAGCGCGAGGACAGAGAGCAATACGTCACCTCCCTCTGTTCCTTTCAGTCTTCTTTCGGTCCAGGGCCGCCATTTAAGACCGACTCATCCATCTTGGCTCGTTTGATAGATAAGGGAAGGTGCTGAGGAAGGAGGGTTGCTTTATTTTTTGGCAAAATCAGAGCCGCGGTGCGATCGCATGTAAGCGGGACGCTGCTCATCCGGAACGAGAGTCCTGAGGCGAGAAAGATGCCCGCTCTGTTACTCTCTCGCTCACTCAGAAGCCTGGCTCGGTTCAGGCTGAAAGGCTCTGGGGAGACTGGATTTGAGACGGGACTCGAATAAGCTGAAGGGGGATGTAATTACACGTTCAAGGTAAGGCAGGGACGGAGGTCGGAGCGGATTAGGCGAACAGATCGGGCACGTCGTCGTCTGTAAGGGTCCTGGGGACCTAGGCTTTTTGAGGATAACTTTTCAAATCTTGCTGGCGCTGGGGACGATTTCTGGTCGTCTCAAGTTCACAGGGGGGCTGAAGGACGTGCAGCGCTCTTCCGAACGTACGTCGCGGCCGTGCCGTGCACCGGTTGCCAATGCGATGGGGTCGATGAGGCTCTATGATAATCAATAAACCGCAAGGCGAGGCTTACTCAGCATTTTGGGTCGAGTCAGCAAATGTGGGCGCCACAGCTGGCACCGGACGTTTAACGCTTGTCCGGCAGTAACTTTGACCTACGCTAGTACGACGTCGGGCGCTGCGCGCGCCGTTACAGGCTCGGGTTTAATCTGTGTTTGAATTTACAGCTCTGGCTCTGGAGAGAATGATGAGCCCCACCGGACCTAGTCCCAACCCCAACGTCCCGTCCGAGTACTGCTCCACCATCCCTCCCATGCAGCAGGCTCGAGCAGCTGGCACCCTCAACTCGCCACCGCCCACCGTCATGGTGCCCGTCTCTGTTCTTAAGCAACCCAGTAACGACGGTATGTTCATACTTCAGAGTGCCAACCGAGCTGAAAATAACTACTTTTCATTCGGTTTTTTGTTTTCCTCCAGAAGGTCTTACCCGTTTGGGACCCGCAGCCACGCTCTTTTGCTCCTTGGTGACTGAACGTGATGCCTCGTTTATATTTTTACACATCTGCACAGGACCTTTTCGTTGATATTAGGACGAGACCCGGAGCAGAAAGCTTTAACCTAGGGTGGGGTGATCTAAACAAAATGTCAACGTCGTTGCTGACCTGATTTTAACAAACAAATAAATGGCATAAGATTAACATTTTGAGTCCCGGTGGTGACCGAGGGAGTCAAGGTCAGTTGAGGGATCATACTCCAGTACAGCAACAGTGACCCCTAGCCAGCTTATGCCTGCCCGCTGTGTTGTTTATTGACCAGGAAAATCAGGGTTAAAATGCAAATAACTCCAACGATATTAAGTTTCAGAATATTTATTTGGGGTTTTGGGCTTTTAGGGGGCGCCTATATGCAGGTTGTGGATTGGGTTCGGATGGGAGGAGGGCGGCGTGAGGGAACATACTGTATTTGTAATGTTGCGTTGTCACCTAAAAGACAGTTTCCCATTCTCTGCAGCAGAAATGAGTCTTAAAGAGTGAGGAAAAAATACAAAATACAAAATTTTATTGTGATGCTTCTGCAGAGCCGGTATGTAGGATATCATTTAGGCCATTAATTAGATGTGCGTCTATAATTAAAGCCCACCTTTTGTGCACAGCGGGACAGGGAGGGAGATTTATAGGCCATATAGATTAGTCTAGCTTTACCCTCCGTCTTTCGGGTCGTAAATCTCATCGGTAAGATCGCTTCACCTGACTGCACGTCGGTTTGCACAGACGGCTGGTGGAGTTGATGCTCTGCTGCAGAGACCTTACCCTCCGTTCAGACTACAGTGGGCTTTGTTTTGGAAAAGCTGGTTAAAGTAAAAGCCTGTTAAGACCTGCAACAAATAAGATCATACTCCTAATCATATTGACTAGGCGATTTTTCTTAAAATACGATTTATTTAGTTTTGTCAGGGATGCATATCCTGATAAACGATGAATCACGCAACCTTATGATGCTTATGAAAACATTGAATAGGGCATCTTTTATAAAGCTTGAGCGCTTGCAGCTGTCAATCAGACGGGGTTTAAAATTTCTGTGAGAACTGTTTATGCCCGGGTCAGAAAACCAGTGCCCTCTGGCCTGCGGGCCCTGGCACGGGCACACTTTCGTCTGTGCCTGCTGTGTCCCGGGGGCAACCCGAAAAGAGACCTCGTCCTTCAGGACCTGGACCTGGATAAGCGAGGTTTAAGCGAGGGAATTGTTAAACGTTGCATGTTGCGTATGCGTTATGGACGCGCTCCTCGTCGCCCTCTAGCTGCCGTCGAAAGTAAGCACTGAGTTTAGGACTCCCTCGCTTCGGTGGGCTTCATACGTGCGTTCGTCTGTGCTGACAGGATTCCCAAGAGAACAGAAACACGTTTGGTTTGCTGACGGAATCCTGCCGAACGGCGAAGTGGCAGATACCACCAAGCTCTCCGTAAAGCCGCGCAGATCCTCGCAGGAGTCCAGTCCGGTCACGCCGGATCCTCCAGCAGCACAGGTAAGACGAACCGTGTACGGCGTTTAGAAAAGTTAAGTGCTGTTGTGATGATCCTGTGTCCCCCTTTGCAGCCTGGTTCTAAATTACCCGAAGGCATTCAGGGGTTGCCTGGTGATCCTGAGAGTGGTACAGAGGTACCCCGTAAGGCGGCGCCCACCGGGCCATGGGACTATGCGCTTCTCTCTGGGCTGGGCAGCTGCGTGCCGAGGGCACCGTCTCTCGTACCCGAGGATGACGAGGGGCTGCCGCCGCTGCTGATCACCACGGGAGAGGAGGATGGAGGGGGTGAGTTGGGACAGACTTACTAAAATAAACGGTACCGGGTGACGTTCTGGATGACCGGCAGCGTTCGTTTGTGTTTTTTTTGGTCGCACAGCAGATGTATTAGTGGAGGAACGTCCTGCCGTCTGCCAAATAATGCTGCTCTTAGAGGAGGGAGGTCCGAGACCGTTATCTTTTGTTCTCAACGCCAACCTTTTGGTCAACGTCCAACTGGCTTCCTGTAGGTCTCGTCTCGTCTCGTTTATTCGACTCGTTCGCGTCTGATCTGATCTTTTGAGTTGCTTTTGGTTCTCCGTTTGTGTTTTAGATTGTGGCCGTAAATGCTGGTGTTTTAGCTCGAACGGGCTGCAGGGGGTCGGCCAGAGAGAGCTGGTGTTCGTGGTGGAGCGTCTGCCCGAGGAGAACGGCGTGCCCAGAGACATCTTCAACTTCTACGTGAACGTCTACCAAGATGCTCAGAAAGGTAAAGGGGGCTGATTGTTTAGAGGTAGAGGAGGGGACAGAAAACGAAAAATCCAAAAGTCTCTAAGTCAGGGGAATGTGAACAAAATTTTTGCAGGACGAGATTTTTATTTCCACGTTTTCGTTGTGGTTTTTTGTAGGGAAATACATTGAGGAACTTGGCAACGTGACGCTCTCGGACAGTTTTCTGGGCAGTAAGGACCATGGTGGCTTCCTCTTCTTCTCCTTGAGCTTCCAGCCTCTGGAGGGCCTTGCCCTGCCGCACAGCTCCTTCCTCTGTGGGATTCTCATTCAGAAATTAGAGGTGCCCTGGGCTAAAGTGTTCCCTCTTCGCTTATTGCTCAGTTTAGGAGCCGAATACGACGGTGAGTGTCCTGTGTTTCGGGTTCGTTGGTTTTTGAGAAGCCGCCAATAATAAGGACTGATATCCTCATATAGCATGGGGTTATAAAAAGTCACTTTCATTAAAAATTATTTCATGTACAGGAACTCCCTGATTTATAACTAATACAGTCGAATCCGGTTAATGGGACCAAATCCTAAAGTACAGAAACAAATCCTATTATATACGTGTAATGTTATACACTTATTTGGACCAAAAATTAAAATAAAAGCTTAAACCCCAAAACTCCCGAGTTTCTCCCCAGCCCTCTACTGCCATCTACAGGTCTTTGCCTAACATTTCCATTTACTACAAAAAAAGAAGCCACAAGTCGCCACTTAGCCACAGCAAAAGCG